>PVKB01002687.1:0-170438 GCA_004027205.1 Ctenodactylus gundi | reverse complement strand
CACACACACACACACGTGCACGCTCTGTCTGCTGTGCTCACTGCCGTCCTCTGCTCCCAGCTTCCTTAGGTCAAATGGAACAGAGAAAGTCCAGAAGACTGAGGTTTATGTGAGACGCCAATGTG
The DNA here is from genome assembly GCA_004027205.1 of Ctenodactylus gundi. Lineage (NCBI taxonomy): Eukaryota > Metazoa > Chordata > Mammalia > Rodentia > Ctenodactylidae > Ctenodactylus > Ctenodactylus gundi. Next base: position 170,313 of record PVKB01002687.1, on the reverse strand, counting down.
AAGAAAGTAACAATCTACCAGTCAGTGGCTAGAAAAAACAGAAGACGTTTACTTGACGTATTCAACCAAATAACATTAGCAAAGCAAATGTAAGAAGGGCCCTCCTCTTTTTTAAACAATAATTTTATTGTGGTCAAAAAAATTTGCACGACATAAAATTTAACTTTCTTCTTCTTCTTTTTTATTTTTTATTTTTGTAAATACACTAATTCCGAATTCTGTGACACATTAGAACCAAAGGACCCTTCTTCAAAGGTGGTGTTTCTGGAGCAAAAGAAACATTTTGGAGTAGTTCTTCTCATCTAAGATTCGCCTTTCTACAGTCTCTGTTACCCATGTTCAATCCCAGTTGTGAAATATCATATGGGAAGTTTCAGAAATAGACAATGGGGAAATTTTAAATAACTTATATTATAACATATTGTTATTGGAAAGGCATGGTGGGTAGTTACTACCCATGGCATCACAAGACGAAGAACCAGACGACAGAATGAAGCTCAGACAAGAGTATGTATCCTTCGAGGCCACATTCCCAACTATCCAGCACATACTGCCAGTCCCCACATCCCAAGAGCACTCGAAATCCACGGATAATCCACAACATCCCAATACACGAGGCTTTTAAGGAACATTCCAGATCTAAACCATATCAGGTGTATAGAAGCAAAACATGGGCTACCTAGGGCTCAGTATTATCTGCAGTTTCAGCATGGGGGTTTGAAATGAGTTCCCCACTAAAAAAAGGGATCTATGGTGACTGCCACTGGGGAAGAGGGTGTGGCTGGAGGGTGCTCTAAAATGTCACTGAATAAATAGCAAATATAATGATTTGAAAGGGAATTTTTCCACCCAGTAGGAGTCACAGCCTCAGTCTGGAAGATGCCTACTTGGGGGCATGTCTTGGCCTTCAGCAAGGTATGTATCTGTATTTTCTTTTTTCCATTAAAAAACAAAAGCAAACAACAACAGTAACAACAACAACAACAACACAAAGATAAATGCAGTTACAGGGCCTTGCTGAGTTTCTAAGTGGCCAGTCTGGGCTGGAACATATGACCTTCCAGTCTCAGCTTCCCTGAGTGTTAGGATTACCATGCTGAGCTAGGCCTCTTAAGTAACATCCTAGCCTCTGAGTTATTGGGCTGAAATTTAGAATAGTCAGTGAGCGAACGTAATTATGAGTTAGGAATACATAAAAACGGAAAATGTTATTAACATTAAACACTTTGGTTGCTCCCCGTTTAAAAGATAACAAAATCGAAGAACTCTGTGATAAAGCAAATGTGGAGAAAACTACTGATTTTTCTTTCCATATTGGAATTTCAAAGTACTTTGTAGCCTGTCAACAGCTCTGATAAGTCTTCACTGACAAGGCATATTTTTAACCAGGCCTGAGGTGCAGGCCTGTAATCCTAGTACTCTGGGAGGCTGAGGCTGGAGGATCACAAATTTAGTTTGGGCAACTTAGAGACATAGAAAGACCTACAAATTTCTTAAAACCCAGCTTTTCACAAATGACTTCATCATAAAAAACCTTTGGGGGCGGAATACTCCTTTTATTCAGAGATATATTTCAAGCACTAGCACATATTAGGTGCTCAGCAAACACTGTAACATGTTCAGGAGAAAAAAAACTTATGTGGAGAGAGTGTGGAAAATGAAAATGTGCTTGAACTGACTGATTTTTTTTTCCTCTGGGGACCTGCCTGTTCTCAAGGTGCTGACTCTGTGTTTTGAAGACAGGAAGCCGGTTCTCAGAGACTAACACCTGGAAGAAAAACAGCCAACAGTCTCCTTGAGCATTTTGCTGGCCAGGGACCGTGTAATCTGAATGCTGAGGAATCACAATAGAAAGACCATGGCAGCCAACTAACCAATTCATTTTTTTTTTCCTTGCAGCGGAGATGGAATCCACAGCTTTCATAAAAACCTGTGCCAGATGGTGCTATGAGGGAGAGGAACCCCTCCAAAACGACGAATAAATGTCACCAGAGAAGACCTCTGGGCTGCAGCAGCGAACTTTGGTTTATGTGCAAGTACAATGTCAACAGCAACAACAAAACCCTGGCTGTGAAGTTACCTTCCCTGCCCTCTACCCCGGAAGAGGAAACTGGTCATTTTCCCTACCCATGAGCTCAGCCTACCTGACATCAGCTAGTCCCTGCGTACAAACCTCTTTTACCCCCCGCTTACTGACTCCCATTAGCACACAAATGCAATTTCACAGCCAGCCCCTGGGGAACTTTCTGGAAGCATTTTAGGCCCGGAAAGAGGGAAGTCGAGGGTGGCATGGGTCTGGTTAATTTCAGAATATTGAAGTGTTGGAATTACAATGTGACGACAGGGTTCATCAGAAGGATTTATTTCTTTGGGCCCATAGCCTAATGAATTGGAAAATATTTTCCTATGTCTTCTCCTTCGGCTCTAAATTACAGTGACACGTTTTATTAAAAAAGTGTCATTTTTCCATATTAACGTATGAATTATTGTAGGGCACCCATGACAATAATGTCATCCGGGTGAAACATTCTAGTGATGGCGCGTGGTGATTTTCATTTCCATCCGAAAGGGAATGCAGGATGAAAAAGTATCTATGGAAAGCTTTATCATGTGTGTATGTTATCCAAATAGACTGTGTAAATGTGTAGGGATTTTATGTGACGGCTCGTGTATACATCTGCCTGGGCTGTGCGCTGGGGGATGGAGTGACCAGGACCTGGACTGTCCTGTAGGACAAAGGGAGAAGAGGAATCAAATGAAATCGACTTGGGTTACAGTTCAGGCTCGGAGCAATAAAACCATCCAACATGACGCAGTTAATGGAAGTGGTTGGACAGCCTGGCCGCGAAGACCTGAGTTGACTCCTGGTTTTCTGTTAAATGTCTCTGAACGGTGGTGCCAGAAAGGTCTTCCAACTCCCCCACCCAGGTCCCTCTGGGAATTGGGCCGTACATGGGGGCAACGCTGAAATGGCATTGCCACAGCACCCATTGATTGTAACTTTAGGACAGTTACAATCCAAAAGGTCTTGCCAAGCATCGGTCTCACAAGACAAGTGAAACGAGAAATCCCAAGGCGAAGAGGCTCAACCGGAAGCTCCCTGAAGGGACCAACCCAATCCTTTGTGTCCTCATGACCTCTGAGGGAAGCGAGAGTCAACACAAAGTCTAGAAGGTAGAAGATAAATCATCAGAAGCCACAATACCTGGCCAACAAAAATATTGAATCATATTTACACCTTCCATGTATGCAGCATGCACCACACATATATCATACGTGGGTTCATTTGCATCTATACCCACATCTCTGTATCGCTTTCCTTTGCCCATATTATATATGGATAGAATATGTATAGCAGATAAAATAATATCACATATATGTATGTATGTATGTATTTTGGTAGTAGGGACTGAACCCAAGGCCCCTGCACTGAGCTACTCCCCTCAAAAACCCTTTTAAAATGTTTTATTTTGAAATGAGGTCTCATTAAGTTGCTCAGGCTGGGCTCAAAGTTGCCATCCCCGTGCCTCAGCCTCCTGTAATGCTGGCATTATAGGCATACACTACTATGGGCCCAGATTCATTTAGTTAGACATTATGGTTTCTACCATTCATAAACAGTTGGAAATTTGGTAGTCATTAAAATATGACCATTATGAAAAAAGACAATTCAAATATCCTTAAGGAACTAATCATGATCGGATTTCAGTGGTATCAATAATAGCAATTCTATTAATAGAAATATTGACTTATCAGCTGTTGTATGAACAATAGTACCTAAATGATGGTACCACTGAGGTTTGATGTATTTCAAACATCTCAATATACACCCGGTGGCCCACATTTTGCAATTAACTGTAATTTTATTCTTGACTATCTCTTCAAGTATCAAGGAGTATTTTTTGGTGGATTATTGCCTTCATTGTATCACCTATGAATACTATATCTTGGTCCCTTTGGGTTTCTGTAACAAAACACCACAAACTGGGTGGTTTATAAGTAACGTAAGTTTATTTAATGTAAGTTTATTTCTCACCATTATGGAGGCCAGGAAGATTACGACTCAGGTACCAGCCGATTCAGCATATGATGGAGGCCTGCTTTCTCATTCAGAGGTAACATCCATCTGTATCCTCATCTGGTAGAGGGGTGAGTGAGGTCTTTGGGGTCTCTTTTAGCAGGGTAAGGATGTCACTCATGGGGCCCTTGGACTTATAATGACGTGGAGCTGGGCCTGGAGGCACAGGCAGGTAATCCCAGCACTCTGGGAAGCTGATGTGGGAGGATGGCAAGCGTGAGCCCGCCCTGGGTAATTTAGCTGCTTAATGAGATCCTGTCTTGAAAAATGGTGGGAGAGGAGCTAGGCCCTGGCAGCCTACGCTAGTATTTCAGGAGGCTGAGGCAGGAGGATTGATTGATTGATTGATTGATTGCAGAGTCCCCTTTTCTGGACTCTGTTAGTGCACAGTCCTACTGTATTCTCATTTCTAAGCAAGTGACAAATGTCTCAGGCCAACCACATTCATCTGGGCTAAGAAGGGTAACATTACTAGGTATCCCAATGTCTAGCCCCAAGAAGGTGTTTGGTCCATGTCGAGGGAGTGGAGAAGTGGTCAAGTGCATCACCTCTCTGTTCCTCTGGATTTCACAGATGATAAAGAAGGCGAGGGAAAATACGGTGGGCGGTAAAGATAACTATTCTTCAGATTGGGGAGCAGTTATATCCAGGTTACTGTCCAGACTGTGTTTTGTGTTCTAAAAGATAAATCAAGACCTCGAGTCACCACTTTGTAAATTAGTAACCAAATATGTCATTACCCTGGTCTTGAGTGGAACAGCCCTACAACATGATTTTAAGCTTACAGCATACCATTCCCAAGATGTACTCTAAATTCACTGAGCAAATTGTATTTAATGCACCAAATTCCGAGGTCCCCTGGGATTCCAAAGCACTTTTAAAATTTGTAGTGTGCTTGCAGTATGATTTACGGTTGAAACGCATGTACTTAATAAGATCAAGGAGGATATAGATTTAATCTCTATGAAAGAAATTATAGAAAAGCTTAGAAAAATGTTAGGAAACTTCTTGTTTCATTTATTTAAGCATAGCTTCACTTGGCTTCAGAAATAATTTCCTTTTCAGTATGTTGTAATTATTTTAAAACTGAATACCTAAAAGCCAGTATTATAGTGAAGCAGAAAGATCAACTAATAGTTTTCATTATTAGTGACCTAAAGCCACTTTAGTGTGTAATGTCTTATTCTGAGTATGTTATGAGAAGAAAGGAAGGGGGCGTGGTCCTGAATGACCACCTTAACCTCAGTTCTATTTATCTAGTAACATCATGAACTGTTTAATGAACAAAAATAGCCAGACCAGCCCGAGTGTCCTGTTCATTGGATAGAGACAGGAACTTAAGGTGAATTGCTGAATTCTGTTGGATAGTAAGAACATTTCAATACAGAAAATAATCTCATCGCGTTCCTCCCTTCAGGCCACTCTAGTTCTGCTTACTGTGATCTCCTGGCTCATTTCCAGTTCCCCTTCTTCCCATCTTTCTGGAAGTGATAATATTCTTTTCTTTAAAAGTTCCACTCACTTTTCATCAAATGGTGATTCTCAGTCAAAAAGAAATCCCTCTTCCGTACACTGGCTACATCTCAAATTTATGTTCTTTCTTAGCTTGGGTTTAATGTGGTTCAATTTTCAGAGTCTTCTCCACTTCTGGTGCTCACCTGTCCCAGTGACGTCAATCTAAAGTATCTGCCAGAAGGCCTCTTGCCCCTTGGTGTCTACTTCTTTTTGCCTTCACCAGATTGCTTCTGGAGCTGTTACTGAAGTTGTAGAATTTTCCCGAGAGTTAGCCAAATTTATTTCCAAATTGTTTTCCCCTCATTCTTTATTAACACGTTCTTTAAGATTCTCCTCGCAGCTAATGCCATTAAGACCACTTTGTCCTTCCCCTCCCTCATCCGCTTTCTCTCTCACAGGATGAAATGACCCCCACTGTTCCCACCTGGTTGGTTGGAGGGATGCATCACAGAGAGCGCAACTGGAAAGGTGCATCTCTCTTCCTGTCTCCTCCCTCCCCTCGCTTTCTGTTCTTGGACGCTGTGACGCCGGCAGCTTTCTCCTACCATGCGGTCTCTATGTTGGATTTGGTGACCACACATAGACTGCGGATCCAACACTGTGAGTCAACATGCACCTTCCCTGCTTTCGGATGCTGATGTCAGGTGTTGTGACCAAGCTTCATGGCTCCATAAAAACGGTGGAATGCTACAACAGAAACACGATACACTTGGTAGCTTATATGTACTTATTTCTCACTGTTTCGGAACCTGGAAAATCTAAGACCAGACACTGGTGGATCTGAAGTCTGGGGAGATCCCTTTCTAGTTTATATGATAGAAGACTTTAGGTCTTCTCATTGTATCCTCACATGGTGGGGGCCGATGGGAAACAAAGAAAGAGAGAGGGAGAGAGCTCCTGTCCCTTTTTATAAGGGTAGTAGTTACATTCATGCGGACTTCATCCTCACGGCCTAATCACTTTCCAAAAGCTCCTGCCTCCTGCTACTGTCACGTGCAGGTTCTGCTCCCACACACAAATTTCAAAGGGACACAGCATTCAGATCACAGTGGGTCATCCTTTCCCCCCTGCTGCACAGTTAGTAAAGTGAGACAGAATTTTTAACTAACTTTTCAAAATCCATGTATCTACTAAGTGACTGAGCTGGGATTTCAATACTATGGTACTTCGCAATGTGTTTTGAGGTACTGTAGTCACTTAGGATACAATCGAATATCTTAAATGACTGGAAAAAAAGCTGTAGGGTCACATAATTCTGGAAAATTCTGAATATTTGTATTTCTCTTGTAGCTCATACTACTAAATAATCTACCACGAAAAGGTTCTAACAAACCTGACTATAGTGAAACCTGAGGGTAAAACAAGAGATTCTACCGTATTTGGACTCTTTTACACTATATTTTGTTTTTGTGGAACTTCTACTGGCATGGGTGGATGCATAGACAAATGTTCCGCAGAAAAGCAAATGTTTGACAAAGGGAGGTGAGCAGGCTTGGGAAATGCTTATGGGAGAGGAGCAGACACCCACAGCATCTGTTGTGGCACCGTCGATGCCTTCAGGCCTGGCATGACGTCCTCTTCTTGCTCCTCCAGTGTATGAGGAATGACCCAAGTTCAAGTTCAAGGTCCAACTTTAAGGCCATTTGCATGGCTTCACTCATGTGAGCTGGCCACAGAGAAGAAGGTTCGGGTATTGTTTTTGTTATGGTTTGAATCTGGAGTGTTCCCCAAAAGCCTTATGCTTGGAAGTGGTTCAGTCGTGAAGGTTGACCCATTCCTCTCTGGTGCCATTAAGGGATGAGGCCTGGGCAGAAGGGCAGATCATGGGTTTGACTCCGAAGGAGCATATCAGTGGGGCCTGACCCAAGAGGGTACGTGGTAGCTCTGTCCTTCCACACTCTCGGGCTTCTGGTCCTGCCATGCTGTGAACAGCTTCTCTCTGGCTTGGCCTCTGCCAAGTCCTTTTACCATTGCCAGTTGCCCATGCACGGACTAAGCCTCCTTAAACTGTGAGCTAAAAATTCTTCTCTTAAGTTGTGGGGGTTGAGTACTGTGTCCCAGCAACACGAGGGTAAAGGCGAGACAGCTTTTTTTTTTTTTTTTAAATTCTCACCACTACCTTCAAATCCCTCCTGTCACGGTGCATCCCGTATCAATTTGGCTTCGTGATAAAGAAGACATTACCACCTTCAGGTTGTATAAAGTCTAATGTAAGCTAGATTTTTATAAATTTCCTAAGTTATACTGACACATTTACTTTTACTTTTTATTTTTACTGGTGGTACTAGGAGTTGAGTCCAGGACTTTTCCCCTGAGCTATATACCCCCAGCCTATTTTTGATTTTGATTTTAAGACAAGGTCTTGCTAAGTTGCTTCATTGCTCAGGTAGGTCTTGAACTTATCATCTTCCTGCTTCAGCCTCCCAGAGTGCTGGGATTGCAGGCTTGTGCCACACAAGTGGGCCTGGCGTACACTTGTATTCAGAATTTGTCTTCCCTAAAATTTTGACCTGCTTTGCTGTTTCTTTTACCAGCAGTAGGTAAGGGAGACACACTTCGTCTTTGCTTTCCTGACTTTATTTCTGTTCTGTTGCCTCCCTTCCTGCTCCTCTGAGGCAGAGGAAGATGGGTGCTTACAGTAACAGGGGCAAGAGATCAGAGTCATTTCTGCCACTGTTTGGATTCCTCCACTGACATTCAAAAACCCATTGAACTGATAGCATCTTATTGATTGATTGATTGATTTGTGATATGCCGATCTAGCCCAAGCCTTTATATTGAGTTACATCTCAGCCCATTTTTAATTTCTTGTTTTGAGACAGAGTCGCACTGAGTCACTAAATTGCTCAAACTTGCAGTCTTCCTGCCTCAGGCTCCTAGAGTGCCGGGATTACAGTTCTGCACCAGGGGACCCAGAGGTGACATCATTATCAATAGGGATTTATTGGCAGATTACTCTGAGCTCCTCTATCCCCTGCCTTACCCATAGTCAACTGACGGTAGCTCCTGAATTCATGTCCCCTTTCCAGACAACCCTATTTTCATTCCTCTTATTGCAGAAGAAATCCTCCTGAGAATTTTTGAATGTGGCTTGAGCCCCACCTGCCCTGTGCTGGGGAGTCTCATGTATCCTCTCCTGTTGTGCTCTAAGGGTCAGGTGATGTCTGGGCTCTCCAGGGATCCTGAGGCCTCCTCCTTCCAACCTTGACCTGTAGTAATAACCAGTTCTTACATATGCACAGGGCCCCTTATACCCTGCGGACATAAGTCATCTGTCTCACTGTCCTCCTGCTGGAGACTTATGGATGGCTTTGCCTTTCAAACATCTAAGGGAAAGAGATGCAAATCCTTGTAGGTCTCCCTGACCACCTCAATGTCTGGGCATGAACCCCCATTTGCCCAATGCTTAGATCAGAGCATGGAAGAAACAGAGAAGAGAGAAAATATATTCTAGGGCTCTATGTTCTTCTGGACTCACTTCAAAGAAAGCATGTCTTTTCCTCTCTACCAAAACCTTAAGTCCTCCCTTTTTATAGATGATTGGGGTGATTTAGGAGGGCTTAGACATGGCTTAGCTAGCCCTGGAGGGAGTATCTAATCTAGTGCCTCCCTTTGGAATGTGCTGCTACTTAAAAAGCCATTAGGCTAAGTTTAAGGCTTTAGTTAGAATTCTCAGACAAGAGGAAACCATCTCATCCATGGCCTGTTGGGATTCCAAGAACAAGGCAGCTTCTATTTAACTGTCTCGCCATCATCATTTTGGACGCCCTGGCCTTACTAGTTGATTAAAACAGGGCTGAGCACTATTTGAGGAGTTGGTGTTTGCTCTCATAGAAAATTTTCCTTCCCTTCTCCAAAGATCAGAGAGCAGTCCTGGAAGAGTTTGCTTTGCGGTTTCAGGGAGGAAAGAGATAACCCTGAGCCAGCAAACTTAAAAGCCACTGGCAGAATTTCTCTCACTGTGGGCCAGTTAAGAACCTCCCCTACCTTGTCCTTATGACAGTGAGTTTTCATTTCTGACATGAAAATATCAATGTTTTGCACAGGCCAGGAAAAATCTAGATGGTGCTAATGTTATATCAAGAATAGCAGTAAAAAGTATAATTGATCTGTCATAGAATGGGAGGAATAAAACTGAAAAAGACATTTTTAATCTTAAGAAGTCCAAATACTCTAGAGTTTCCCAGGAAAATGAGGCCAACATTGTGGCCCACGGGGTCAGGGTCACACCTGCCTTTGGAAGGACAACATCACGGAGACTTGGCCTTGAGACCGGGCACAGAGGTGCTCAAAAACATTGTTTATTGGATAAGTGATTCATTCTTTGGCATAAGTTAAGAAGAGATTTATTAGAAAATTTTGGTGATCACAGCTGAGATCTTTTACAGAGAAAACAATTAGCTGTGTAAGGTGTAAATTGTTACAGCATTTTCACTACTCTATTCAAAAGAATGCTCAGATATTGAGACCAGACACTTTGAAAGGCTTTGGAGAATTAAGAGAGAAAATCAAATGAGAGAGATCAACAAAGATCTCCAATAAGGAAATGTAACTAATATAAAAGGGGAATGCACTAAGTAAGCTCAGCTGGGAGGAAGAGGGCTCCGCACTTTCTTCTGGGAGGAAGAAGCATTTGAATTGAGATAGAAGTACTAAGGAAGATTTTATAGGCCACAAATCATGGGAGTGGCAGAAAATGAATAAGCTTGAGGGAACCTACAATTTTCATTGCTGGGAGAACCCAACAGTAAAAGACCACAAAGAAGTTGTTCAGACAGATGTTGAAGGAAGCCTTGTCAATCAAATTCTTTAAGGAAAGAACTTAGGCATTTTTTTAAAAATTGAAAAGCAACCACTGCTAATTAATGTGGAGGGTGATGCAAAAGAAGACATAAATTTCGCTTGTCAATGTTTACAGAGAAAAACAATGGTTCCAACCCTCCATCTCTTGATCACATTCTTAGGCTTAGCTTTTGTCTCAGAAACCACACCATGAGTGAAATTTAGCGGAGGAGCTGCAGCCCAGCAACGATTCCACCACAAGAGCTGATTAAAGACTCCCCGGCCACCACCCGAGCTGAGATCTAACAGAAAGCACGACGGACATGATAGTTCAGAGGAGAGAGAAAATGTGTCTAGGAATCGGGGTTTGAAGCACAATCCCAGCCCTTTGAAGTTAAGAGTTAAGTTTAGCCTTTTAACCTTGGCCAACTTTTTGGTCCAACAAGCAAAATAAAGACAAAAAGAATCATGAAAAAACAATGAAAAAAATCATTTGAAAAAGTTAATAACCAATAGACCAAATAGGATTTTTTTTTTTTTTTTTAGATCCTAATGTTGGCTTGAAACTTGAATTTGAATGCATTATTTTTCAATTAATTAAAAACACAGATTTGACTGGTTCTGTTTCTATCAAACTCACTCATTAAAAAAATTAAAGGAAAATTTGTTTTTTAATTTATTTTCGCTGAGTCCTGAGTATTTAGGTAGGATGTCAAGAAGTGTATTCTAGAAATTCAAAGTCATAGGCAGCCATTTTGAATAATGGTTTGTATTGTCAGTGGCGCTTAAGTCATAAGTGGTGCTTTCCTAGACTCTGAGGAGACTCTAGATCCTTTATGTCTGTTTTTCAGAGAGAAACTACTTATTAATTCATGAGGAAGCCCAGAAGCACCAGGTGGGTGACCCAGCACTTTGGCTCCTTCCATTGACCTTTCCTCTCATGAGTTGTCTGAAGTTAAACTGAAGAGTAAATATTGTTTCTTCCAGTTAAATCCAAACCACCAATTTAAAAAATCCCTAAAACTGAAAGCTATAATTTTTGACACTGACTTGATCAAAATTTGGCTTTTTAAAAAAGCCTTCATCTTGGAAAACAAAAATATTCATAAAAAGTCGTGCTGCACAAACTGACCAGGTTTAATTATTTGATGTCATCATTCACTCTTCTGGTCTTTGTCACCTTCTTCTCAAGAGAATACTTCCCCTGCAGATGCCATTCTGTAACATCTAAATACTGTATCTTACACACTGCTGGAAAATACAAAAATAAAATCTTGAAGGACACAGAAATTTTGGCTATGATGAGAGAAACAGTCAAGAAAAACCTGAAAAAGTTTCTGCTATTCTCATGGTTTGTCTTTAGAAGTTTTGCTTTCTCACTTTTACTGGTAGCTAGAAAATAGAAGTATGGATAATCTCAAGGTCTTCCTAATATTTATTACAAACAATCTCCCAAGAGTTGAGAACTAATACATAAAAGTATTGTAAGTGTCGGCATCAAAATTAAACAGGAATTTTGTTGTGGTTTGGATCTATAATGTCCCTCAAAAGTCTCATGTGTTCAGAAGTAAGATTTTGGAAGGAGACTGGATCACAGAGATGCTAAATTTATTGGTGGATTAGTCGGTTGGTGAATTTTGGGCTTGATGGGTTTTTAGGTGAGGCTTGGTTGGAGGTGGGTTACTGGGGTGTTGCCTGAAAGGAATAATTTTCTTCCTGGCCCTGCTTCTCTTCTGCTTCCGGGTTCCCACGAGTTGAGCAGCATTCCTTGGCCATGCCCTTCCACCATCCTGTTTCCATCTGGGAGCCAGCTGACTGCGGACTAGATCCTCTGAAAACCATGAACCAAAATAAACCTCTCCTCTATTAAGCTGTGGTGTCCAGTGTTGTGTCTCGATATAGGGAAGAGTGACGGACATGACTGGTTTGAGCATAGGCTGCTATGAACTGTGTGTTCTTGGACAGGCAGCTGAACTTGGGTCGGTTCCCCGTGGCCCAAATCAGGGGCAGGAAGCGTGGACAATAGATGAGAATAGAATAGCTAAGAAAGCTCAGTCTAGAGTGATAAAGTCGTATTGCCAGAGTGATCGGGAGAACTGGGGCTAGAACCCAGCTGGACTCCAAAACCCTTGCTTACTTTAACCTCCAGGCCATGTTGCCTGCATATTATTTAAGACATAGAAATTTGAACTTGTGACTATGAAAGAACAGAAAGTCCAGGTGAAAAAAGCCCTGATCCACTTCAACAGGATTTCTCCCAGAGCAGAGAAACATCGTTATTAGTGATGGCATGAGAAGAAAACTTTGGCTCAGGAAGTAGAATTTCGATTCTCAGGCAGACGTTTCTGGAGAATAAACAAAACAAAGCTTTTTGTTAGAGGAGGTGCTGAAGGCAACAGATCTCAGATGAACGCCTCGTTGCCACTCCCAGGAATTCTTGACCTGCTACCATAGAGCAGATTGACATCATTTTGCTCCCTGCCTGTCTGTTTCCTCTCTTTTATACTCAAACTGCCTCAGCGAACTCCAAGTATTTCAACGTGCATGGGGATCAGGCACTTTTATGGAGACCTTGCCAGTCTTTGCCTGATAGTTCACAAAGAAACTCTACCATAGACAACACCGCAGAGTCTCACTATCAGAAATTATAGAGGGCTTCCAAACATGTCCTGAATCTGGGTTTCAGATTAAAAAATAATAACCAATTTTATTTTTGGACCAATTTTAAGACTGCAGAAGAATAAAGTAGAAAACACAGAAGTTTCTTGTATTCTTTCTTTATTTCCACATACGGATCCTTAACGGTGTTCCTTGTGAAGGGGTTAAATACTAATTTAGTCCAAGTTGTCTTTTTTCTTTTTTTCTTTCATGGATTGTACTTTTTTGTGCTGGATGTGAAAATTCACTACCAAACCCAAGTCCCCTACATTTTCTCCTATGTTATTTTCCATAACATTTAGAGTTTTTCACTTTATGTTTAGGCTTATTATCCATGTTGAGTTAAGGTCTCAAACAATATACTTTTTGGCCAACACGTGAATGCGCGTGGTTCCAGCCTCGTTTGTTGAATTTTGTCCTTCAGATTGTACTTGCTCATTCAGCACAGACCAGTGCCTCCATTAGTGTGAGTCTGCCTTCACTCCACTGCCCGTTTGTCTGTTCTTTTTACCAATGTCACTCTGTTTTGATTACTGCATTTTTATTTGGTCTTAAGGCAAACTTTGGGTTTGGGTAGGTTTTAGGTTCTAATTTTATTCTTTGGCACCTGCACATACACTTCAGAAGAAAAATTTCAAGATCCACAAAAAAGAGAGAAAAAAACCTGGTGAGGCTTTGATTATGATTGTACTGAATTTAGAAATCAAGTTTAAAAATTGACATCTGGAGGATATTTAATATTCCTATCCATGCACATATGTAGACTCTTTGTCCATTTGATTACATTCTTTGGTTTCTTTCATTGGGTTATTTTTATAGGCTTGTTCATATAGATCCTGTAGGTATTTTATTGATATGATTGTGTCATTATGTATATATATATATAAAATATTGAATCAACCCTGCATTACTAGAATAAATCTCACTTGGTGACAGTTTTTTCCCCTAAAATATACTGTGACTGAAATTAAAACATATATCCCATTCTTCTTTTGATTAGCATTGGTATGATGGCATCTTTCTTTACTTTTAATTTATATGAGTGTTTATATTTAAAGTTGGCTTATAGAAGACATATAGTTGGGTCTTATATTTTGACACACTCTAATATGCTCTTGTTTGAACAGATGTGTTTGGACAACAAATGTTTAGAGCAGTTTTTGGTGTAGTTGGAGAACTAGCTATCGTGTGTGTTAGTGACAAATACTAAAGGTTTTTGCCTTTTTTCTTTTGTTTTACTCTCACTTTCTGCTTTTCTGGTTTTTAATTAGACACTGTCTATTGTTTTCTTTATTGTTTAATATTATTTTGATTGTCTTAATGGCTGCTCTAGAAATCATAATGTACATTTCCAGGTATTTCAGGATCACTTTCAAATATGTCACTCATGGGACCAGCAAGTCACTTACAACTGAGCAGTCGCAGTTCTTCTTATCCACGTCTGGTGACATTGCTGACTTTAAGATAGGATTGCTGAATACGTTAGTGCTGTTATTCTTTAGAATAAACCATAGCCTCTTATGTATACTAGGAATAAGGCAATTTAAGGGACTTTATATTTACTTTTTCTTGTATAACCTTTTTCTTTTCTGCATGAAGATCCAAGTTTCTGATTTATAGCATTTTCCTTCTCTCTGAAGGAATTCTTTTAAGATTTATTATAGACAGATCTACTGGTGACAAAGTCCATTCATTTTTGTTTGTCTGTGTTGTTTATTTATCCTTCAGTCCAATATTACTTGATTCACAATTCTAGGTTGGTGGTTCTCTTCATTCAACACTCTATATTTTACTCAGTGTTTTTCTGGCTTTCATGGTTTCTGTAGGGAAGCATAGTATGACATCTGCCCTTGATCTCTATTTATAAGCTTTTTTACTCTGATTCTTTTTTAAAATATTTTTTTCTCACACTGATTTCTGACATTTAAATGCAATATACTTAGGTGTAGATGCTTTGGTGTTTACCTAAGTTGGTGTGATCTAATCTCTGTCAAAATTGTAACAGTTTGTAGATATTCTTTTCTGTCTTTTGATTTTTTATCTTTTACTTTGGAAATTTCTCTTTCTTTCTTTCTTTCTTTCTTTCTTTCTTTTCCTTCATTCATTCTTTTTTGTGGTATTGGGGGCGGATCTTAGGGCCTTCACACTGAGGTACATATCCAGCCCACTTTTCTATTTTTAATTTGGAGACAGGGTCTCACTAAGTCACTAAGTTTGCCAGACTGGGCTTGAACTTGCAATCCTCCTGACTCAACCTCCCAGAATGCTAGGATGACAGGCCTGTGCTGCCAGGCTGTGTCCAGTCTACCAATGAGATCATCACTGGCATTCTTCATTTCTCTCACAAGGTTTTTGATTTCTAACTCTTCCTTTCCATTCTTTCCAAGAGTTTCAGTTCTTCACCTGCTCTATTACAGCTCTTCACAAGCTCATCCTGTTTGTCTCAGACTCATCATCTGGCATTTTTGATGTTGCTACCACACCTAAGTCAGGTTCTCATACTCATTCTAGCTCCACATGTTGTATGTTTTATCTTCATGCCTCACAAGGTTTTGTTGAAAGTTGGGTACATTGTCCCTGACAGAAGGAATTGAGGACAACAGGCCTTTGGTGTGAGGGTCTATTTTTATCTATGAATTAGACTCTGTTTCCTGTTCTAGGTGTCAGAAGCTCATATGTTCCCTGTTACCTGCCTTTTATATTCCCTCTTTGTTTTGAATTCTCCTGAAAACTTTGTACATTGGGTATAAAATGTGTAGAATTTTTTCCCAGTTGTAATACCCTGTTATTATGTAGGAACCCCACAGAGGTGGTAGTAAATTGTGGTAGGAGGGGAAAAGTTCTGCAGTCCGTGATTTGATCTCACCCTCCCAGTGAACCTGTGCCACCAGGCTGTGGGACCCACGACTACTTCCTTATTATTATTATTTTGGCATTGTTGGTTGTTACAGGAAAGCTAGAGAAGACTGGAGTTAGATAGCCCCCTTCTCTTAGCTATATCTCTGCTATATGTTGCTTTTAACTTTTTTTGGAAAGATATGCAAAAAAAGGTATTGCTGAATCTAATGGAATATTTATTTTCAGCCCTTTGAGCATCTCTACACTGCTTCCCATAGCGGTTTTCCAGCTTCCAGTCCCTCCAGCACCATAAGAGGGTTCTTTTCCCCCACAACCTCACCAGCATCGTTCGCCATTCAAGTTCTTGGTACGTATTATTATCCCTGGGATTAGATGGTGTCTTAGTACTGTTTTGATTTGATTTCTTTAGTGGCTAAGGATGTTGAACATTTTTTTCATATATTTACTGGCCATTTGAACTTCTTAATCTTAGAATCGTCTATTCATTTCAGTTTCCCATTTTTAATTGGATCTTTGATTTTGAGGGATCTATTTTTCTTCAATTTCTCATACATTCTAGTTTTTGGTCTTCTATCCAAGATGTAGGTGGTAAAGATTTTTTTTCACATTCTCTTGGTTCTCCCTTCACTCTGTGAACACTTTCCTTTGCCTGTGCAGAAACTTAAATTTGATATATTCCCAATCCCCTTTAGGTTGCTTCCTTCAAGAACTTTTAACTCTCTTGTTCATAGTAAGCTTCCAGCAATGAGTGTTACTACCTTTACAAGAACCCCACTGGTTCCTACCTCTCAGGTGAACGGTGACACTCACCAGCCCTGGGAGCAGTAAGTTGCCTCCAAACCTCTGATGTGAATAGAAGAAGAGTTGATTTCCCACTTATTCATCTTTTATTTTTGTTATAAAAATGGGTATGACTTCCCATTTTTCTCTATGCTGAGCAGGAAGCCTGAGGTCCCTGGTATGTTTTTAACCATATTACATTTTTTTACGAAAATATTTTTCAATGTGATAATATCTTCCCATCTCTCAGTCAAAAACAGGACTTCTTATTCATGAGTGGAAACTCATAACAAAAGTCAGTATTTCAAATCATGTATCAAAATAGCACTGTAATGTGTTAATTGGTCATCTCAGATCCACACTAGTTACCAAAGTTTCTCAATGCTATGTAATTGAGAAAAATACACACTTCAGGTTGGTAACTCACAGAGTAACACATATTAAGCCTAGCTTATGCAATTTGAGCCATGGGTTATAAAACAGCTTCTTCAGTTCTTGGGACAAATTAGAATTAGTCTGGTATGTAGGTTTTAGATGAACAATGTCATCCCCCAAAGAGATACATTAGTTCATTCAGATAGACAGTTAATCTTTTCTTTCTTTCTTTTTTCATTTTTTTTTTTTGAGACAGGGTCTCACTTTGTAGTCCAGGCTGGTCCTGAACTCCCTATGGAGCCCAGGCTGGCCTTGGACTCATGGCAATCCTCTTGCCTAAGCCTCCCAAGTGTTGGGATTACAGGCATGTGCCACCATGCCCAGTTTATGTGGTGCTGAGAAGTCAAACTTGGTTACTTAGTGTTTGCAAGGCAAGCTTTTTAACTGCTGAGGCATCCCTCCAGCCCTGACAGTTAATCTTTGTAAATAACCAATTTGGTTAGTCTTTTTAGGGAGTAGATAGAGTGTGTCATATTTGAACGAAGTAGATTCCTTACAGTTGCAATGAAAGAATGGCTGGCAAATATTTATTGTGTACCCACAGAACAAATTTCATCACTCATTTTTGTTGACTTCCAGACTCTCATATCAGAGGCACTATGCGATGCTTACCTCGTGTTCGATTCATTTCACTAGGCAGAATGATCTCAAGGTGCATCCATTCTCCTACAAACTTCTGCGTGTAGCTTTCTTTATGGGAGAGTAGTCAAATCTTTTATCTTTCTCTGTATCTCAAAGTTGGCATCTATTTTCAAATTCGACGACTTTAATCAAGTTTAAATATTTAAAGCAATTCTGGAATATTATAAATACTGAAATTTTAAGGAAAATAATTTTAAAATTATATAATGGCATTTCACACGAAAATGATAACCATTATCCATTTAAAAATAGATGGTAGAAGTTCTTATTTTAAATTTCAAGGGGCTTGGGCATAGCTCAGTGATTAGAGCACTCGCCTATTAATCACAAGGCTCCAAGCATGATCCCCAGGTGCCATACAATGGTTGGGTGTGGCGGTGCGCACTTGTAGTCCCCGTTCTCCAGAGGCAGAGGCAGGAGGGTTGTCATGAATTCAGGACCAGCCTGGACTACAGAGCGAGACTATGTCTCAAAAAATAAATAAAAAAATAAAGAAATTCCAATTTTCTCACTTTTTTCTTTAATTGTGTGTTTTCATTGCCTTTTCCCCGTAGATATTGATGCACTGTTTATTTTATGTTTGGAAGTTTTTATTTATACCTATCATATATCTTTGCAAAAAGTCTATTGTTTTAAATTTTAGAAATCTTATTTTAATGTAAAAATTCTTATAGTTATGGTTATAATTAATATTAGAGAAACGATTACATGGATGACTATTACACATCTTGGCAATCACTAAATATAAAAAGCAAATATGATTGAAAGTGTATCCCTTAACCTGGGCCCTGTGGCACAGTCCTGTAATCTCAGCACTCCAGGAGGCTGAGACAGGTGTATCACAAGTTTGAGCCCACCTGGGCAACTTAGTGATTTAGTGAGATCCTATTTTATAATTAAAAAAAGTAAAAGGATAGAAATGTAGCTTAGCGTGAAGGCCCTGAGATCTATCCCCAGTACCACGTGCATGCACGCACACACATGCACATGCACATGCGTGCGCACGCCCACACACACACGAAGAATCTGTAATTCCGGAGAGTGAATGAGTAATACGCATTATTAAAAAGCCATTAAGGGTTCTCTAAAATTTCCTTCTAATTTTCTTTTGCAACAATTGTCATCTGTGAGAAATGGGGTTCCCGCAAGTAGGGATTGAGACTGGAACAAGTTTGGTATGGAAATGTCACCGAATTCTTTGAGTTCTTTCCAAGTTACATATCTAATGAGCCTGCACTTGATAAGACTTGGGAACCAGCAGGCAAGCACAGGGATTTGTCGCTCAGTCATTAGCACAGGCCACTTTCCCACACCTAGCGAAATTGCGAATCTTACTTCGAGACTTGAGACCTGAATCTGCCTAGAGACTTCTATTCCTTGCGATGGTGCAACCATTTAGATTCCAGACGGGTGAGCCCTCTGCCTTTCTCATGCTCCGCAGAAGGAAGGATAGAAGAATGCGGAAATACAGAGTATGGCCGTTGCTTCTCTTAAACTGCATCTGTGCCTGGGCAGCCCTCAGAAGAATCTCGTACATTCCTCAGGCATTAGCATGTTTTTACCCAAGTTTTAGCTCACAGAGAAAACAACGTTGAGTAGTTAAAAATAATAAAACACAGGTAGCTTAAAATTCCGCAGGTCAACCTTACTAATAGTACCAGCTGTACAAGCCCTAGAAAGAAAGCTAGAAAATTAGATTTAATAGTATATTTTAGGCAAAAGCAAACGTCAGATCTTATTCAAGGAGTCATTTAAAATGAACATATCAATGACAAACACAAATTAATAGAATGATTTGTGATAATGAAATGCTAATAAAAACGTCAATGGCAACATATTTTAAACTTGACAAGGCATATGATTGTCTTGATAAGTATCCAAAGAACATTTGGTAAAATTAAAAAATCTATTTCCAGAAAAAATAACAAGTTCTTAATTGAGATCCACTGAAAGACTGAAATCAGTGGGTAAATTTTTGGGAGAAATCGAGTTTTGTAGTCTGACACTGTCTCCTCCAGGATTTTTGCAACTTCCAGCAGCAATGATAATTTACAGTGGAGAAAACCTGGCAGAAACTACCTCAACCACCGGGAGAATGAAATACACAGCTCCGTCGATACAGTTTTCTTACCAAAACTGCATAATTTCAACCATGTGAAATTATTAATAACTCCAGACGGACCGACATTTGAAAACAAATGGGTTGATACACCTCTGTGGTATCATGGCCAAGGAAGACCAAGAAGATTGACAAGCTGTTACCGCCTGCCAGAGACGAAGGAGATGTGGGGTCTCTGATGAGCTCCTAGCTCAACAACAGAAGACGTTAGTGGGGGAAAGGTGAAAGTTAAGTACATCTTTACTTAATCGTATTGCACCAAATGTGAATTCCTGATCAATGTGCTCCAGTTATAAAACGTACTAACACTGGAGAAGGTTAGCAGAGGCAGAAATGGAGATACTGTGTCCTTGTTAAGTTTGGTCTAACGATGCCTCTCTATGTTTTTTTAAATTGGCCTAAAACCTTCCCTGTATACGAACTGTAACTAACTTGATGTGTGAAAAGAATGCAGCCTACTCTAACAGCAAGTAAATGAGTTTCAAGCAATCACAAGCAGCCAACTGTTCCAACCAAGATCAAATGAGATAGACATGTGCTATAACCAATCAGACGTCTGCGTGCCTCACTTCTTCCTGCGTGTTACTTCCTCCTCCCTGTCTGTAAATGTAAGTGCCTGTGTGGAGGAGCCAGGTATATTGAGCTACATTTGATCTGGTCAGTATTAAAAAAATAAGAAATTTAAACGTGGAGAAGGAGGTAATTTGCTGTTGTACGTGGTATAGTTCGCAACCTACAAAATATTGGTGTACCAAACAAAAACATTAGAATTAGTAATAATTCTAAAAAATTATGAATTATAGGATAAACATTCATAAATCAATTAACTTTTCTATTTTTAGTTTAAATTAGATAAAAGAAACTCAATTATATCAACCAAAATATAAGCCATATGTCAGTACAATTAACAAAGTTATTTAGTACCTATGTGAGAAAAACTAAAAACTCTCTTTAGTAGCTCAAACGAATATTTGATAAAATGAAGCATGTTTTTCTTCTTAGAAAAATATCTATTGAAAACATATTTTCAAATCATCAATTTAATGTAATTCCAAATGAAGTTTGAGTAAAAAATATTCCAAACTTAAGAAAGTGATTCTAAATGAGAAAAAATTGAGAAACAAGTTAAGGGAAGAATTGCATTTTTATACTCAAGTGCAGTATGAAGCTACTGTTATTATTTTTATTAGTGCCAGAAGAAAATCAGAAGAACAGAAAACAATGAAATAGACTCTTCTATGTATGAACATCTTATTATGGTAATTTTGGCATTTTAAATTAGAGGTTAAAAAATGAATTATTTATTGATGTGTTCCTGGAAAAGTGGATAAACTATTTGGAGAGAAATAAAAAATATCCTTTCATGTCATATGAAAATATATTCCAGATGAATCATAGAATTAATCCATAGTTGTACTAAAAAAAAAAAGAAGAAAAGAAATAGTTTAATTGGGAAATTCTCAATTGGAGGAGGCTATTCATACAGAAGAACTATAAATAGTAACATTACAATTGGTTATATATAATCAATATAATCAGTGGTTCGTTATCCAAACAAGAAAATAAAATTAAAAGTAAGTAACAAAGATAATTGACATGACACAAAATGTGAGAAAAAGAAATATTAGCATGCTGAACAAAGACAGACATCATGTTAATTAGTAGGAAAAATGAACTCTTCAGTAAAATGAAAAGATGAAAAACTATAAATTGTCAAAAAACAAACATGACATTCATATAACGTACTAGAAAACAAAATCATATAAATGAAAATATAAAGAAAACACTTTTCTTACCTATTGGATTGATAATTTTTCACATTATGTAAGTACAAAGAAGTTAGTGAGGTGGACTTTTCACATACTGTTAAGATAAGTTAAGTCATTGGAATCTTCTGGAATATGATAAATTGGTAGCCTTAAAAGTGCTTAAGTCTTAGGGCCAAGTCAATGCAATAACCCAAAGGGCTACCACAGATAACTAGTTAGATTCCCTGTCCCCATCCATGGCATACTCCGCCACTGGTAGGCATGGCCTCTAACAGTTGTTTTTAACCTGTGAAAGTTGGGTTGAACGTAAGATCACTCGAGAGGGCCTTTGAACACGCATACCTCGTTACAGCTGCCATTCCTACGCGAGTTCTCTTTTCCTAATTTTTTGTTTAGGTTACAGAACCTGGGAGTCTGAGCCTTCCATGCAGCTCTAATAGAACTGGCTGCAAACTCTCTATTGCAAACCATTGTTCTGAAACAATATTCAATACCCTTGGGGGAAAGACTACATAATGTGACATTTAAATAAACATGTATTTATTATGATCCCAGTTTTAGAGTATATTCAGTGCAATCTTATGCTATTTGTTTTAATGAGTGTTGTCTCAAAGTGTTTTTGCTACTTCCAACTTTTCTTTATGAAATAAACTTAGAGGTAATCACTAACAGAAACAATTGGAAATAAAAAAGAAATAAATGAAAACAGGAAATGGTGTTTTTAAAAGAAGATCTTGTCTTCTCTTTCTCCATCTCTCTAGCTGCAGAAGTCACGTACGCATCCTCTGCTTGTGCTGACAGAAATATGCCAGGTCCTCAAAGAGCACCTCACATTTACCCCCAGACAATTATGGCATTATTTCAATGGGAAAAGCGGAGAGAGAAAAAGAGGGAAAAAGTCCGACATTACGCATCCAGGGAAATGTAGAGTTTGGCTGTTATCTAATGAATTTGATCACAGTATGGAGCCAATCTTGATAATTATTTGAAAAGATCGCTTCTAACTTACAGTGGACAGGGGTAGTATAAAACAAATATTGTGCTTGTGGTCTGATGAGACAAACAAACAAAAGAATCCCCAAATCCAGAACCCGAGCAATGACAAGAACAAAACTCATAAAGACAAAACAAAATTAAGAAGATGAGTTTTGGTCTCTGCATGGAAGAAGGTAAGTAAGTATTAAGAAAATTCTGGCGTCTCTGGTATATACTGATTTGCATATTTGCTTAGTATATCTGGACTCTGTATTTGCTTCTCTGCTTTATTTTGCATTTTCAGAAAGATTCAATGCATTTGAAAACAAAGATGGAGGTGCACAAAGATAATGTGAGATATGTACATTCTATCAAAAAATGAGGCATCCCCCAGGAGGCCACTATAAAAAATGAAAGACATAGAACAATTCAGAGTGGAAATGAGATAGGAAATGAAAGTGGAGCCAAGCCAAAAGTGAGCCAGACAAACAAAGTACACAAGGGAGCCAGAAGTTTTCTGGAGGGAGTAGATATATGAGGGACCCCAGGTGTTTTTGGCGTTGTTGAAGAGAGCAGTGAAGGTCCAAGGTTCTTGGCGCCACTCCAGGTAGGTTTTTGGAGTTGGACAGTAATGTCCATGTCCCACCCACACGGGGGTCAAAAGAGCTTGGCCGCATTGAGGTGGCCCTTTTGTCCTTTGGACATGCATAAGGCAGAGAGAGTACTCTGAGGACCACACCAGCTGTGGAGAAATGTGCTTTCTCTTTTAACAAACCTGCCCCTGTGGCTCCATTAGTGAGCATCATTTAGTCGTTTTCCAGTATATCATTGCTTGAATCACTAGAGGCTTAGAAAGGGGTTGTAGCTAGCCCAGCCACATGGCTAGGAAAACCCTCATGGGTCTGGAGGAGCTATGGTATAGTCAATGGTGTGTCAAATTCTTTGGACAGGTCACAATCTGTTAAAATAAATTCCATAATTCTCTTTGGTAACACCAGGAGACTCTTTCCATTTGAGTGCCTGGAAGGCATGGAGAAGTTTGACTACGTTGGAGACAGATGGTGACATGAAAATCTGGCATGAAAAGTCACAAACAATCCTATCTGTGAAATGTTGGGCACTTGAGTGGTTATGTTGACATGTAAAAGGTTCTACAGGGTGATCGCGTAAGAGTCAGCGGTAGGAATACAATGGTAAGGAAGACAAATATGTTCTTAACCTCGTGGTTCTCCATCCACCTGGAGACACAGGTAACGGAACCGGAAAAACACAATAGCTTATGAAAAGTGGCAGTAGGGAATAAGTCAGAAGTTGGCCACAGTCGGGGGCTAGAGTCTGTGGCAGCAGGTCCTCTGGGAGTCATGGTCTTTGACTCCAAGGCTGGAGGTCATTAAGAGTCAGTCACTTGATGGGGAAGATAAAAATATACAGCAGGGAAAGTATGGCTCACCGCAAAGCCTGAAGAAAGGTTGATCGAAACAGGAGCGAGAAGAGGCATGAGATGAGACCAGAAAGGCAAACGGGGCAAGGAGAAGCAACACCTTCAAATAAAGGTTCCAAGGAGAGACTTTCTCAGAGTGCTCATGGCGGATTTTGAGAAGGGGATGAACACAATCAATTTCTCCTTCACCAGGGTTACAGGCTGAACTATAGATATGGAAAGGAAAGTGTAATTTGGGCAATGATTCCCAAAGGAAGAGGTGGTGGTTGGCTCGGTAAGGCCAGAAAGCTGTGGGCAGACTATGGCAAAAGTTAAGCAGTCAAATCCACTTGCCTTGCCAGATAAGTGTCCTTGGGGGTCAATATGAAGATAAAAGATTCAGCGAAAGACTTCCAGTTTGTCTATAATATAAGTGGGAAAGCCACATATGTCTGAGGTGCTTCCATCATTTGAGGGGAAACATTGTACCAAATCAATGGCAGCCTAGAGACTCCTACTTAGCTCAAGCAATCTCATGACATTAATTTGCATAAATGTGATAGAATAAGGGGAATTGATCTAGTATCCATTCCTGTATAAAAACGAGGGTTAAATGAAGTTGTTTGGCTTATAAAATTCTAAGCAAGTGGTTTAATCCTGCAGTAGGGTGACATATTTATACGTGGTTTTGAGGGGTTGTTCACTTAGACTGGTTTTTAAGTAATTTATTTTTTCCAGACACTAACATCTCTGCCAGAACTGTAACAAAATGAATGGGTTTAAGCGGGCTCTAAAAGTGTATATTTTATAGGAGATTGAAGAAGGGCGAGCTAAGTTCCTTTCTATTCATCAAAGTGGTTTAGTCAAAAAGATGTCCTTTGGCATGTGTGTAAAATCCTGACCAGAAGAATCTAGAATGAAAAAGTAATAAAGCCTTTGGCCGCCAGAGTTTGTGCACACAGTTTGCCCCAAATCCACCTGCTAAAGCCCGTGTGCTCGTCCCTAGACTTTTCATGTGGTTCTCATCCCAAGAGCAGCAGCATGTTCTCATGTATTTGGGATGTCTTTCAAAGTGGTGTGAAGTCTGCAGAACTAGACTACTTCCACACATATATCTTCACAGGAAGCTAACTGGGAGTGTTTGCTGGTAAATTCACCTGGAATGGGAGAGCGGGAGAGTGAAAAAACATGACGTCCCAATCCCAGGCTGAAGAGATGGTGTGCCCCGAAGGACTAAGTGGAGTCCGAGTACCTTTGTTTAAGGTGAAACGTGAACTAGGATGGGCCAATGGACCCACCCCGGTGTGAACTTCAAGATAATACACCCCAATCCCATCTGTGGCATCTGTTTGGGTGAAAAAACAGGTGGATTGATACACTCCAAGTTTCTTTTCAGGATGATTGACTGAGGCCAAAGTCTCCCCCAAATCTGTCTCCGTTACACCTTCTTTCTCATTGAAGGCTTTGGTGGGCCCACGGGAGTAACGGAGAAAACCGATGCTGCGGGGAACCGGCCTGGCGGAGCCTGAGCCTTTGATTGTGCTGCCCAGTCTCCTCCATGGTCCCCACTCGGATTACAGCCCGCGCCCTGCATTGTACACACAAAGGAGCCGTGGTTCCTCTGTCCGAGGACTTCCTGGAGCACAGCCACTGTTCCCTTGTCTACCCTGGACTCCAGCCTCTTCTGTTTCTCCTTTCAGCTCTCCCCTGTGACTTCCTTGGTCAAAACTTAGAACCTATCAAGGCGTGTAGATGTTGGGGTCCTCTAGCTGGGTTTCTGGCTTCCAGCTCTCTGTCTCTTCTTTTGTGCCTTCTGGGAGAATGTACCCCCGATCTCTGGAGATAACATGGGGGCAGATGGGGGTTGGCTTCATTTTTTAAAAAAATGTTGGTTAAGATTGATATGTATGTGCACCAACCCCCAAGCTGAATGTAATTATGATGTATTGCAAATATATATTAATAAAAGAATAATTATGGGAAAAATTGTTTTGTGTAACCTAGTAATACTAGAATCTTTGTTTTCTATTGCTATAAAAGCCAGCCACTTTTGATCTTAAATTTCTGAACGAAGATGGAAAAGGTGGAAAAAGGTAGCTAATGCCAACCGTGTTGCCTAACTCCCAATGCTGAGGCTTTTAGCTTATGTGTTCTTTCCCCTAAGTATTACGTTTGGTTAGTACATGTTTGCTGCACACACTAATTTTCCATTCGACTTGGGGGTGGGTGCACACACTTATTGCAGCTCAATCATTTTCCCTTCCCCTCCTTTTTCTCCCTAGAGCCAATAGCGCTGACTATGTGTCTGGTGCCAGTTTAAAGACTTGATACCTAGTTGTGATTCCAGCACTCTCTGGGAGGTTGAGCCAGGAGGAGCGACAGGAGGATCAGTAGTTCCAGCCCTGCCCAGGGCAACTTAGCAACTTGGTGAGTCCTTGTCTCCAAATCCAAACTACAAAACAAAACAAAAAAAAGCTGAGTCACAGCTTAGCAGGAAGGCCCTGAGCTGGATCCCCATTAACACACAGACACACAGACACACAGACACACAGACACACACACACACACACACACACACACACAGAGAGAGAGAGAGAGAGAGAGAGAGAGAGAGAGAGAGAGAGAGAGAGAGAGAAGACTGTCCATCTATTTACACATTTAACCCTCATGGCAATCCCATCAGGTGGTGTGGTTTTCTTCTTACTGATTCTTCAGTAAGTTGTAAGAACATTTTTGTGGGGATTGAAACTGTTTATAGTCCCTTCCTAAGGAATTTCTCAGGAGTCTGTGAAAATAGGAACCTGCTTTTCTCTCCTGTAATTCTAGCAGAAGGCTGCCATGAATCCTAAAAGCAGGGAGAAAGGCCCTCATGCTCTCCCAGGAAGATAAGAGAAGGCTAATTTACATAAGTTAAGTGGAGATAATGAGTCAGAGGTCCATACAAGGAAGTGAGTAGTCACAGTTATGTCCATAATAAAGATTTCACATAGGTCACTTGTACAATCTGTTAAAAATGTTCCCCCTAAGCATGGGCGCTTGCTTTTTCCCTGGGTGTGAAAGACTCGTAGTAAAAAATAAAATTATTTCATTTGAGAGAGTTCTACGAAGACTTGACAAAAGTGAATTTTTAATTGTGTACACGAATACAATCACCCCCTTAACCAATCAGCTTTATGTTGTGCTGGTCACGATGCCTTTTCCTTCTACCCTAGCTGCTCCCCATTTAAGCTGTAGATGATGTGGTCAGTGGGATTAAAGAGGGGGTTGGGGCAGGATGGCGGGAAGGCAGAAAGGGGGTGGGGGTCTAACAATGGGAGGGGCATTAATTTAATTGTCTAGGTCAGGCTTGTGTGCCCTGGTGGACCATGAGCTGCAGGTAGTCCAGGGTGGCTTTGAACAAGGCCTTACTCAACTTTGTAAACGTTCTGAAAACACTGAGCTGTTTTGGTGATTTTTTTGGTCATTATATATTAGATATTTTATATGTGAGATAAGATAATTCCTCTTCACCACGTGTGGCCCAAAGAGAAACCAAAGATCTGGGTGCTCATGATCTATGTCAAAATTCCCATAGTCAAGAATACAAAATGCCCAGAGCGCTTATTAAAGAATTGTTTGCTAGCTGGGCCCCGTGTGGCACAGGCTTGTAACGCCACCACTCTGGGAGGTTGTCTCTAAAGCAAAAATGAAAACCGGGCTGGAGATGTAGACCAGTGCAAAGGTCCTGGGATCAACCCCCAGTATCATACACACCACACACACACACACACACACACACACACACACACACACACACACAGTAGCTTGCCAATTTCCCTCTGAGTTGCTCCTTAATAGGTCTGGTATGGGGCCTGAGAATTTGCATTTCTAAGTACCCAGGTGACTCCGATGTTGCTGGCAGAGAGGCAGTGCTCTGAGACCCCTGGCCTGAGAGCTTGACTGGGTTGGTACTCTTAAACCTAGACCAACATGGCCCTAAAAAGAATTTCTGGGACCTTCCAGCACTAACTGAAATTCTACGTTCTAAGAGTTTTGCCTTTTGTCCAAATGCAAAGGGGGCATCTGCGGGAAAAAGTCTTGGGAATGACTGGTGGTCAGTCCCAGAACCTCTTCAAGCCCCATTTCAACAGTTTGCTCTGAATAGTATTTTTCCAGATGAGACAATCTTACAACCCAGCTTCCTGCTCTTCTTTATTTCGATGCTAAGTGGAAAGTTTCAGCTTCACCAAAACATAACAAAAATCATTTCAACTTCATCTCTTTCCTATGACTTCCACACAGAGTATTACAGAAGGAAGGGTCAGGTGGAAAAACAAAGCTCCTTACAGAGTGGTTCGAAGGCCAAATCACCACCACGCCATTTTCCTGTGTCCTATTTCTGCGACTCACCCCTGCCATATGCTCTCTCTATTTTGTCAAAGTCAATGTGTCCTGACTAGTTTCTGATTTTACTTTACTGTAGTTACTTATTTACTTCTGTGGTACTGGGGATCCAACCTAGGGCTTCCACACTGTGCTGTATCTCCAGCCCATTTCTTGTTTTTTTTTTTTTTTTTTTTTTTTTTTTTTTTTTTTTTTTTGATTTTGAGACAGGATGTTACTTAGACACTAGGTTAATCAGGCGAGGCTAGAATTTGTAAATTTTCTGCCTCAGCTTCCTGGAATGCTGGGATGACAGGCCTGCGGTATCGAGCCCAGATAATTCCTGATTTTAATCACATTTAATTTTACACATTAGGGAGCCTATCAGGGAAACTGTCTCACTCACGGGGTTGCTACTTTGAACCAGGTCATGTGCTGGTCAGAGCTTGGTGTCTACCATGTTCAGGAAACACATCTTTCTTCTAGATTCATCTTGGCTTTGGTTTTTGGTAGGAACGATAAGTAGGCTCACCTGAAGACGACAGGTCAGGTGCGGAAGCCAGGCTCGCAACGAGGAACTGCAGGTAAGATTGCTCACCAGGGATGGCGATGGTGTACAATGGCAGAATGAAGGGTCACTTCAGTTTAGCAAAACATTTCCTGTCTCCTGCAGCAGCGAATAGCACATGTGCGGAGCAAGGCAGGTTGGTCTTCTGGTGTCCCCTGCCACTTCCTCCCAGAAGCCCTTCTTCATACTCTGTGTGTCAGTCGTCCTCCCTCCTATGGAATCTCTCTTTTTATGGCTGATTCTGTCCAAGGGGTATGTGAATGCTTAACTCCTAACAATGGTTTCTGCCTTTTACAGGGATCTTTTGAACACAAAAAGCAATATAGCATAATAAATCATTCTGTGAAAATGAAAATATTTGATCATGACTACCACATTGTGTGACCATATTGTACAGTGCATTGTAAAAGTCTTCACGGCCTGAATGCATTGACAAAAGCAACATGTGGTAGGGACATTGTGCCGTAGGTGTACCTCAGATCACCTGATAACCAGTTACTGACACATTAGACCATGTCATCATGGGTGACCTGAGTGTCAAAATATTCTCAGTCTTTGTGTAAAAGCCAACTGGGATCTATGCTTTATGGTCACCGTTGGGATATAGACAAATAAAACACTTGTTTCTCTTAAACATTTACATTTAAAAAAGACTAATATAATAAAAAAATAATACAAGGATAATTATTAAAGTTAGAATAGTTTCCAAACAATCACAGAAGAGAATGGAGCGGAGACATTTCATTTCAGAGTCCATGTTAGCACAGTGTCTGTTTTGGCAGAGGCAAGGGAAATGGGGTTGGACACGGGGAAACTGGAGAAGGGATGTATGTATGCATGGTAGTCAAACGTGTGTGGCTTGTGTTTTGACAGCAAGAGTCCTGGCCTGCCATGAACAAAATGTACTGGAAGTGAATGAAAGAGAAAGGCAGGCAGATAAGGTGGTGTTATTTAATGGAGCCAGAATAACTGAGCCTGGATATCCGGTTCAACATTTGAATTTCCGTAGGCAAGAGAGAGCTACTGCAGATTTTTTAGCCAGGAGGTGACAAGAGTAAAACCGAGGAAATTAGGTATTAGTAGCTGGTAGGAACTGGAGACGGCCAGAGCGGAGTCAGCAAAATCAGGACTTCCGGTCCGTCGTTGCTTAGAGCTGGGACTAACGAAAAGGGGGAGAAGTAATACTCCTTTGTCTGCAGCATTTCATACTTCTGAGATCCATTCTTCCAGCCCTTAGTCTCTGTAATATTTTACTCTGTACTTCTCCCACATCCTTTTCCTTTGGCTTCCTTCCCTGGGTTCTTTTCTTTGACTCACTATTAACATAAGTGTCTATCCCTGGGATTATTTCCATAGTTTTTTTTCTCATCTTCCACTCATCCCACGTTTGCTGATGTAGCTCTGTCTTCTTGCTGTGAGTTCATCTCCCTTTTCTTATGTTTCCAAGAGCCTCTTCAATATCCCCACCTGAGTGTATACCCAGCACTTGAAAATTAATGCTTAAAAATACACTCACTAGAAATCCAAATCAGTCCTGGCTCTAGACTTTTCTCTTTCTCTTAATAGAAATATGATCCACTAAGTTACAGAAGCCCCAAATCTCCGATTTTCATCCAAAGGGACCTGTTTCCTCCTCCCAGCTTTGAGGCTGTAAACGCTGACTAACTTGGCCACCCTTTCTTTTGGGTCATCAGGAGCTGTGGATCCTAACTCTCTTGTCTCATTTTGATGCCTATACAAAATATTAGATGTGACATTCCATCCTTCTCACTCAAGTCCTTGACAACAGACTGGCTCTGCTCAAAAGTTCCTCTCGCAATGTTTGATTTTCAGATTTTAAGTCACAATTCCCTCACCTTTGCCTGCACTCTGTTGTCTCATGCCTGACCACTGAATTTGCCTTCTTCATGCACTAAATCTCCACACAATCAAATCCTTGCCTTCTCGTGATTTTGAGCCTAATTTTCTGTTATTCTCTCGCAATGCCATTATAAAAATTCTTTCTACCTTTTGAGAGCCACTTAAGACACTATTAGGGTGTCCTCGAAGTCACCATGCTTACAAATATGTAAAAATATACAATGTAATATAACACAAGAGCTTGTTGATTTGTCCCCCGTACGATGACTCCGGGAACACTAACTGCACCAAGATTTCCCAGATCCTCCCAACCTCGGGCAGCCTTCTTTGGTCGACCACCACATAGCAGGTGTATTTTTTTAGCTTCATGAATCAATGTCTCTATGGCAATGGTAAGTTTGTCATGGACGATGTCTTAAGAACTTCTGCTTTCCCCGTAGACAGAAACACCTTACATCACTGTGGCAGAAAATAAATGAAAGTGCACAAAAGGGAGTTGGACAAAGTGTCCTGACAATGCAAAAAAAGGGTGAGTTCTTTTTTTCATTTTCTGTTCTCTTGGCTTCCGCTGCAATCTACAAAGATTGAGCAATGCCAGTCATTTGCTTGGGGGCCACACTGGAAGTCACCATAGTACCTTTAACTCCTGTTCGGTCAATAAGCCAGCTGTAGGACACAGATATAATTGGTATTGGGTAGGAGAATATTGTTATTTATAGTTCTTAGATGACTCTGTACTGCTATTCCAAGGACAACTCTTGTTCCTTTGTCATTTTTAGCTTACTAGAATTCTAATTTTCTGTATTAAATCAAAACAGAAGATTCTGCTTCATTATCTCTTCAAGACCTTTTGTTTGTTTTATTTTGTGTAGGAGGAAATAATGTTAACCTAAACGGGCTTATTTCAAAATATGCGAGTCAAACGGCTATTTTCTTCCCGTCATCCATCTCACTGGCTGACTGGAAGTCTGGTTTGTGCATTAGCAATGTGCTCTGACTACACAGGGCAAGTGGAGGCACAGCCCTGGCTCCGTGTCTCAAAAGGCCCCATATAATTTTCAAATCTTCCTTGTGTTTTTGGTAAGGAGCTGGCAATTCAAACAATTAAGGTTCAAAATTGTTCTTGTTCGTCCTCCCCTCCTTGGTCTTCCATACTGAAAACCGAGAAACTGCATCCCAAGTGTTGCATAGGAGTGTGGAGATATGAAGGGGAATACACGATATGGATTTTTATACAGCAGTGGCTCCAGGAATTTACAAAATTGTAAGTCTTGGCATTTTGGTCAGAATTACTACCTCCCAGACTCTTGATAGTGCCCTCTTAACCAAATTATAAGGTAGATCGTTTTAAGGCATGGTGACAATAACTACCTGAGTAATCAAACCTCTTTCTAAAGATAACATGATGATTTCTTAAATTTACTCTTGTAACCTTCCCCTGGCATTGTCATTTTCTCAACTCTAATAATAAATGTTGTAGTTTAGAATGAGAATATTTTTGTGATTTCATGTTGTAGAATATTTACAGGATTAAGGACATTTTTGTTATTAAAAAGCATGGACAGTTAAACACAGTGATCTCTGAGGAAAGAATCAAATGTGACAATATTTTTCAGAGAATTTATTACTTGAGAATAAGATGGTTATCAGAAATATTAGAAGAGGAAGGGTTAGAAAAAGGTAGAAGGATTTTTAGGAAGCAAGAATCACCAGAGATCTACGGGTGTTGAGGAAGCAGTGGAATTTGTTGTTGCCCTCTGGTAAGTAAATGTCACTCTTCTCCTTTTACACCCACTTTTATGTGTCAGGAGGTCAGTAGAATCTCAGGTGGGCTTCCTAAACTGATGTTAAGAGTGGCAGTCCTTCACACAAACTGAGGAGTCAAGGTGGGGAATGAGGCGCAGATAACGAAGGAGCCACCAGAAAGGCTGATGGCCCAAGAGCTTCTCTAATGAGTGAACATTCACAGCCACGCTGAGCTCCAGGTCCATCGGGGAATGATGATAATAATTTTAAACAGTGTCTCTCCTAATCCCTGTATTCAGTTGTGCAGTAATAGAAAAATCTTTCTAACTATGGGTAGCAAGAAAAGGCAACTTGCAATTCTAAGAGAAAGCTGACAGTCCTGAGCGTAACAAAGGGAAACTTTTTCTTATACAGAACAAACACTTCGGATAGGCCTGTAATCTCAGCTTGCTATGAGGCTCAGGCAGGAGGATGGCAAGTTCCAGCCTAGTCTGAGAAATGTTGCAACTTAATGAGACCCTGTCTCAAAGTCAAATATAAAAAAAGAGGTAGGGATGTAGTTCAGGGTGAAGGTCCTGGGTTTGGCCTTTACTACTACAAAAAAAAAAGAAAGAAAGAAAGAAAGAGCAGAAAAGGAGAAGAAGAAGAAAAAATGAAGAAGACAGAAGAGATGAGAAAAGAAAAAATAATCAGGGAATGTAGATTTACATAAAAGGAAGGGAAGATAGCCAACCCAAGGACTGTGAGAAGAACAATTTATTGGGGATGAGGAGTCGTCAGCTCTTCTCTGGTCCCTGAGGGTTCCTTTATGTTTAATCTGCTTAAGTCATCCAACCCAAACCCTGGAAGACTCCCCATCTCTGATGTGAAATAAAAAAAAAATAAATAATCTTTTCATCACCTCAGACACACAAACAAAATGGCCGCCTTGTGTTTCCTGTGTCAGCAAACGTCAGCATTTTATACCTAATTCCTCTAGTTGGAAACTTTGCTGCCATTCTTGGATCTTCCTTTCCTTTAGTCTCCACATTAAAATGGGACTAAGTCCTAGTGGTTGCACTTCCTGTATAGCTGTCAAAGGGGTCAGGGTGTTTCTATTTCCATAGATTCTGAAGTGACTTCTTAGCCCTATGCACTCCCAAAATCCTTTCCTCATCTGCACCAGATCTCCTCACGTCTACCTTCACATCCTGTCAATCCAATCTTCCCTCCTGCAGCTGGAATGGCACAGTAAAACCCAAACCTAATCTTTTCGCTGCTCTTACTAAAATGCAATGTTGAACCAGTGTTGCTCTCAGGAGCCTTTGGAATCTGCTTGCTTGGCTCTTGCTCTGTTCTATCCATCTAAGGTTCTCCTCAATGCAATTGTTGCCCATCATTCTGATCTCCGGCCTGCACCTGTCTTCCTCACTAACCCTATAGTGTTCCTCATGCCGCCTAAGTTTCCCGTGAGCTCAGGTCCTCTTTCCTCGAGGCAGCTGCCTCCTGGGTGGCTTCCACCCTTCATACACCCTGGCACTTTTCACACCTTACTGGAAAATGTGGTGGGTTGAGTGGCGGCACCTCAAAAGATGTGCCTGTCTCCCCATTCCCAGAACCTACGACAGGAGCTGTATCTGGAAGAACAATTTTTGAAGGTTTAATTAATTCAGTTGAACATCTCCAGATGAGGTCCTTCTGGAATTAAAGTGGCCTTTCAATCCAATGACAAAAATCTTTGTAAGAGAAAAGCA
The DNA here is from genome assembly GCA_004027205.1 of Ctenodactylus gundi. Classification (NCBI taxonomy): domain Eukaryota; kingdom Metazoa; phylum Chordata; class Mammalia; order Rodentia; family Ctenodactylidae; genus Ctenodactylus; species Ctenodactylus gundi. Next base: position 136,012 of record PVKB01002687.1, on the reverse strand, counting down.
GAGGAGGATTTGAGCCCCAGACACCATGAAGAAGGTCACGTGAAGATGGAAACTGAATTAAGTAGCCTCACACCAAGGAACACCGGAAGCTGAAAGGGGCAAGACGGGATTCCTTCCTGGAGCTACAGGAGAGACTACAGCCCTGCTGATAATTTGATCTCACACTTTTTTCTTCACTTGAGGGAACATATACATACATACATACATACATATATATATATATATATATATATATATATATATATATATATATTCCAATAGTGGGATACCTGATGGACAGCAAACACCCAGTGATGAGGACCATGCCTGTCCCTGCTCTACCTGGCAGCTTATTGCAACTACTGAACCATCTGATGGCAAATTGTCATCCCTGTGGAGATACACCAGAGGTCAAAGAAAACCAGGTTTGCCATTTTGAAGAAAGAATTGCAGAAACAGTGAGGATTCTTCCTGAAGCTAAGCTCTCTAGATTCTAGACAGTCTTCAGTAAGCCAATAACCTTGGTCAAAGATTTGCGTTAGGTTGGTGTTCTCTCCAGAACATCAGACACCATACAGCACACCTAATGATAATGATATTCAAAATAGTTGACCAATAATGCATCCTGGGTACCAGCCCAAGAAAATAAAGATCGTCATAGAGAGGGCAGGATCCTAGAGATTGCTACTCTGGCGCATGTTACTGCTTTAGCTGTGAAATCACAGGGAGTTTGGGAGGGTTAGGGAAGTTCCTAGGATGAGACTGAATTGGGGGAGGGGTGTTAGTCAATAAAACAATACCTGGTATGATTCTCCTGTTGCAGGCAGGTATACATTCTTCCTGTGTCAGCTACCCCAATCACCTGCCCCGTGAGGCTGATTCTGTTCTAGCTTTTTCTATAAAACATATCCAGTGACTTTCTTTCTGTAAATTTTGTTCCTGGACTTCCCTACGTCAAGAGTCTGAACCGTATCTTAACAGGCATGTCCAAACCATGGCCCACCTATTTCTTCTCTCCTTTTTTCTTTGAGTGGAGAGGAACTGTCTTGGGCCACATATAAGCTATATAGTTAGTGGAAAGTTTACCCCTCTGTCTTGTTTTCAAAATGAAAGCACCCCCTTTGCACCTTGGGGAAAATACTTCTCTCTCTCTCTCTCTCTCTCTCTCTCTCTCTCTCTCTCTCTTTCTCCCTACCTATTTATCATAGCTAATGTATTGCTTATAAGCACTAAAAATTTCTTTGTAATTTTTTATTATAACATTTAAAAAACTCAAGGGCAAAAAAAAAATGGTGGCCACAAATTGGATGTGCCTGAGCAGCAGGTTGTACAAGCCTCTCATTAAGATACTGCATAGATTTAGGCTACAGTAATGTTGCCTCTCAACTGTAATTTAAGTTCCTTAGCTATAGAAAGTCAGGTTTTATTCTTGTATTTCCTTGGGTTTAATCAAAGTGCTTTTTCCTTATCCTTTTAAATGTGTGATAATTCACTAAATGTTTGATTATGGATATTGACATTTGTGAATTGTTCCCTGAAATGAAACCCAATTTCTGTGTCACCCTATGCAGTGGAATAGGTCCTAAAAAAATACTAGCATGTCGAGTTGGGGCCATTTTATAGACTACCCTGGGTATGTTATAGAGGTTAGTTATTTTTGTAACTTAATATCAATTTACTTCAGTAATTGGCATAAAATATAACTAGTATTAGGACAAAACTCAACTTTGTAAGTTCTTTTCACATATTTTTGCTTATTAGGTCATTACAACAATCCTCTCTAAAATAATATTTTTGAGAATGAAATAATAGTTAAAATTAGTATAAGAAGCCATTATATTAAGCATATCTCTTTCAGTGTATTTGGTTCCTGAGTTTAGAGTGTGAGGGTTTTGGCAGTGAAGGGTAGTGATGAAATCCTGCCTGGTTTTCATGGGTACTCTGTCAAGTTTATAATTTATGGGTTAATTTGGACTAACACAGAGGGATTAGCCCCAGGTGTCCCATTCATTGGATGGCTGTCTTGGAGCTGGAGTGATTCTTCCGACCCCATGGTTAGGGGACCTGTTAAAAAATGTGTTCCTAAGCTGAGCTCAGGGGTACAGGCTTGTCACCCCAGCACTCTGGGAGGCTGAGGCAGGAGGCTTATGAGTTCAAGACCAGGTGGGGAAATCTAGCAACTTAGTGAGACCCTGCCTCAAAATCAAAAACAACAAAACAAAACAAAACAAAAAATGGGCTGAGGATTTAGCTCAGTGTGAGGTCCTGTGCTCAATCTCCAGTACCATAGAATAAATAAATAAATAAATAACTGTATAAATATATAAATGTTTCTAGGGGAGTGTGTAATGTTACTCTTCTCACAAGAAAACAAGTCTTGATGAACATCATAATGAGATATTTTAAAACTGAATACAGTGTTAGGGTATAAAGGTTCTCTGAAGATCAGCTGGTCCTGTGTGTGAGCTTACTTTATGTAACAAGCCTGTTGGTGGTAGCCGAGGAACCCTAGAACCAAGAGAGGAAATGGGATTTTGGGTTCCTTTCTCGATTTCATCCACAACTGCATTGTTATTATCTATTGCTATTTTGGACAATTAGCTATTATGAAAATTTTCTTTTGGGAAAAGACTTAACTTCTAAGAATGAGGCAAACAAAACAAGACAGTCACAGTCACACAATCTGAAAATTGCAGATCCTATCCTAAATTTCCAAGATAAAGCACTCTGTCCCCTGCAGTTCCAAGAGAGAGCTTAATCTCTGGACTCACAGCGCTCAGTACATGGGACACTGGACCAGTTCTCCTTCCTGTCTTTAGGGAACAAGCCATCATGGTCAAAGAAAAGAGGCCTTAGCTTGATCTCACACAGGCTAGAAGCATGAAACCTGGCCAAGCATGACCATGCCATGGTATCCACTGATGTGGATATTCTCTGGATCAGGCTGTAATTTCAGGTTGGCTGTGTCTTTTCTAAAATGTAGACTGACATGTACAACCTGTGGCCTGCCTTTTTAATGTTATAATGCAAATTTTTATTTTATGGATTGGTGGATTGGTTGCAGTACTAAAGCTCCCACCCAGGACCTTCACCCCGAGCTGCATCTGCAGCCCATCTTTTAGTTTTTGATTTTGAGACAGGATCTTGCTAAGATTAGTTTGGGTTATTTCAAAAGACAGAATTTAGAGATTGTCTACAAAAAGGTCTATTAGGAAGGCTTACAAATCCAAGGATAGAGGTTGTCCCTGCTGGCTGCTTAGCCGTGAAGTAGATATCCCGTCTGGGACTGCAGAACAGTCGGTGATGTGAGAGTCTGCTGTAGATCTCGGTTGACGACTGAAGCCTGAAGATCGGCCACTGAAAAGCAGCCACAGGCAAACAGGCACAAGTCGAGACTGGAGTGAATCTGTGATGATCCGCGATGTGTAGCGAGTCAGTGTCCCTAGACAATCGCGAAGGCGAGAGCTTTCCCAGAGGAAGAAGCTGTGACCATCTTCCCTTTTCCTTCCTTATATCCCTCTGCCTTCCTTTTATACCCTTAGAGTTCCAGTTGGCCCTCCCACATCTGGGTGGGTGCTGTTCTCTCATTGGCCAGCACACAAATTACTCACACTCTAATCTAGACCCTTCCTTGATCCCCAGTCCAGGGTCCTTCAGAATTTCTAATCCTAATGGAGGGGTGGGTCCTAATTTCCTCAAGTTGACATAATTACTTCAATGGACACAGTAGCTAAGTTGCCCAGGTAGGGCTTGAACTTGCAATCCTCCTACCTTAGCCTCCCAGAATACCATGCCACTGGACTCTGTTTATAATGAAAAACTTTAAAAAGGAAGTGTTAGTACTTGTGCATTAATTATATTACATATTTTATATTTTATATGTGGCCAGTAGAAAACAAAGGCAAAAAAATGGCGGGCAGCAGGTTGATCACACCTGCAGTGCACAATGAAGAGTCTAGAAGGAATCTCTGGCACTTTCCCTGCACTGCCGTGAGCCCCGCTGTTTTGGAAGCATGGGCTGGCCGCTCTTTCTTTGGTAAAGCAGGCTTCCAATGAAAAGCACCTTCATTTGAGATTCTCTTTGGCCTTAGTTTACTTTTAGTTCCAGTGAGTTTTTAGGACTAGACCAAGGTATCTAGAAAGAGAAGAGTTCCGTTTCCTAGTTTTCATATTTTGAAGGATAATTTTGCACCTACCATAGGAGAAAGATACAGCACTTGATTCAAAGGGCTGTGGCAGTTGAGGTGGAGCCCTTACTTGTCTTCCTCAGTTCCAGGCGTAACACAAAGGATACCCATGTGGGATTGGCCTGCGATGCCTCACCCACTCTGAGACATGGTAGGACAGCAGTCCCCAATCCCCTACTGCAGAATGGCAGGTGGCCTTGGAAGAACAGCGCACTGGGACAGGTGAGCGTGGAGGAGGAGAGCAGCAAGTGAAGCTCCACCTCCTGCTTGCATGCTCCTATTAGGTTCTAACGCTGCTGCAGATCTACAGGAGGCGGAGCTTTGCTCCCCACTTCCGGGGAATTGAGGTTGGACACCACTGCACTAGTGGATACTTCAATTACCTTTCAGCACCCATCCCCTCACCCCAATCTTTTTAAATTCTGAAATTAGTTAAATTTAGATAAACTCAACTTTAAAAAAAAGAATTATTTCAAAGCTATCCTCCAACAATCTACTGCATAACAAGTATAGCCGCCAACCCTTCACACACACCACCCCCCTCCCCCATCTATGGGAGGATGGTCTTCCGCTAAACCAATTCCTGGGGTCAAAAAGTTTGGGGACCACTGTGGTAGGGGACATTTACCTCAGTGTAGCCTTTGGGCCTTTTTACAGAGATCCGTATGGACAATACACTGCCTATAGCCTCTTCCCTTTGACCTGACCTTAGAAGCTGTTTTTCCAGCTCTCTATTGAAACTATTGTATACTGTTATAGGGGAAAGCTCTATTAAGTACCAATTTTTGAAAACAAATATGAGATAAAATCTTGATAGAAATTTGTGAGAATATTCTTCAGTGTTTCTATTATTGGAAGTTAAAGTGCACTGGCCTTAAATAGATATAAAGAATACTTGTCTCCTCCAGTGACGAGTTGCATTAAGGCAAGCACAGGATGTATAGCAAGGCATTTTGAAAACACTACGCTTTTTGATACCATGAATGCTTTCTATTCAATCTTATATTTATTAGCCTACTTACATCAGACTAAATTTCTTTTCCCTCTTTTATTGAACCCTCTGCCTCTTTACCTCTGACTCTACTAATGACCTCCAGGGGAAGTTAATTCTTTGCTGCCATTTAGAATTGGATCGTTAATTAGAAGTCCTGGAAAACAAATGACGAAGGACCAAACTAAAAAAGTGCTCCGTCTAATAGAAGGAATGAGAATTTTTTTCATTCACTTATCAGAAATGCAGCATTCCCCGCTCCCCAACCCCCTTGTTTCACGAAGGAGTGGCAACTGTGCTTCAATAAGATCTAACATTGCTTGAAACCAATAGTTTCAAGCACAGGGTTTTTAGGATAAATGCAGGCTTACTGGTAAATATTGGTTTAATCTTCAGGAAAATTAAAAGCTTGTGGTTTGGGACTGATGGTAGAAGGCAGATGTTGAAGGACTTGGGACCAAAGGGTTGGTAAAATCTCCCAATAACGTCCTTGTTTCCAGCTTCAGCAAAAGAACCAGTCCGTACCCATTCATTTTCTCTTAAAGGAAAGAATTACCCTCAACCTAGGAGGCCTGAGTGAAATCCAATCAGCCCTTTTCCATGCCTTTTCCTAGTAGTGCTAAATATTAATCTCTCCTCATAACTTACCCACCCAAGGGCCTGCTAGAATAGAACTCATGGTAATCTGTGCTACTTTTGTGGAGACTGTGTCTTATAAACTGAGCATAATAGCATGTTGTGTGGCTCCATTTATTGCTGAGTTAAGTTCACGTGGGCATGCTCAGCCGAGCAGCTAGTTCCTCTCTCGTATGGTTTCTGCTGCAACTTTTCTAAACATTTCTTTCCGATCACAGCTTACTAGTTGCTCCGTCTTACTCCCTTGAGTCATAAATGAAAGAGTTGCCTCATTTCCCCGGTATCTGGTTTTGGGTTTTGCTGCTTTCTACTTTCTTCTTCTTCTTCTTCTTCTTTCTTCATCATCATCATCATCATCATCTTCTTCCTGTCTGATCGTCACCTTATCAGGAGTAAAACAGGACACTGCCTCTGCCACCTGTGTATGCTTTGAAGCTGGGCTCGCTCCTGAGGAGCTGGAGGTGGGGGACAACAGAAGGTCCCAAAAGGCTGTTCCTTGCTTCTTTCCTTTGACTTCGAGAGCAACACGCGTCCCACTACCACCCCAAAGAGAACCATACAGACCCGCTATCTCTAGGTGGCATATATGGTGGTAAGCTAAACTCTTGACCAGAAAATGTTTCCTTGACCCATTTGTTCAAAAGAGCTTGTGATCAACAAAATGTGTGAGACAACCACATTTCACGAGGAAGAACCGAACTATCACTGCCTGTGGCTCACTTCATGGGCTTTGCTTATTTGCTGGAAATTCCTCAAGCAAATAGTTTAAAATTCATAATGTGGCCAAAGTACATAACAATAAGAAGTAGTTCATAAAACAGTACCATATACTAATGCCTTTTGCACAGCAGTCCCCAGTTCTTGGACCCTGAACTGGTACTGGTCAATGGCCTGTTAGGAACTGGACTGCACTACACAGCAGGAAGTGAGTGGAGGCCAGTGTGGGATGCTTTGTTTGTATTTACAGCTACTCTCTATTGCTCACGTTACCACCTGAGTTCCACCTCTCGGCAGATCAGCAGTAGCATAAGATTCTTATAGGTGTACAAACCTACTGTGTGCTGCACACGGGAGGGAGGTGGGCTGTGCATTCCTCATAATGATCGAGAGCCTGATGACCTGAAGTGGAACTGAGGTGGTGATGCTAACACCATTCCACGCCTCCCACCCAACCATCGGTGGACAAGTTGTCTTCCATTAAACCTGTCCCGGGGGCCAACAAAACAAAACAAAACAAACAACAACAACAACAAACCGGGGACCACTGCACTGGCAAAAAATTTCTATCCTGTATGGATCATTGAGGTTTCAGAGAGTCTTGCAAACTGTGGTAAGGGATTCTCTGGAGGCCAGAGATTCCTGAAGTCCTCTTGGGTGGCAAGCTGTGGGTATTTCCCTGCAGGTGAAAGTCATCAGCATGGTTCCTCACTGCTGTACTGTGTGATCAGGTTTCCACCTTGACTTTGCCACTGGTCTACAGCATGAGAAAGTGATACTGGGAGAGAAAGCAGGCAGAACACAATTCCCAACTCAATTTCTCTGCATGTTACCAAATGGAAGAGAATCTAGTCTACAATTAACCTCATTCCTATCTTTATATATTCAGAGACAAAGAACACATGGAATCATTTGTTACTGAATAATTGTAAGGACAGTGATTTGATTTGGCTGGTTGATCTCCTTACACACCAGCATAGCACAGTTAAGCACCCATGGTGCAATGCAGACTAGAACCTGTCTTTCTCATACTCTGATCTCTTCCTCTGGGCCTGTCTTAGTTACTTTCTTGTTGCTGGGACAGAATACTCAATAGTCACAACTTAAGGGAGGCAAGATTTATTTTAGCTCACGGTTTCAGAAGGTCCCAGTTCATACATGGGCAGCTGGCAATGGTGGAAGCACATGGTGGAGGCCTGGCCGGAGGAAGAGTTGCTCCTGGCATGGCAGACAGAAAGCCAAATGAGGGGCAATGAGCAGTGCTACCATCGCAGATCCTGTCCCAGTGATGCACCCCTCTGGGTCAAGCCTTGTGTTCGGCCCCTTCCAACCAGGCCCCACCTCTTAACAGCGTGTGGTTCTAGAGGTATTCCATGACATCCAAATACAGGAGGCTTTTGGGGGAACATTTCAGATGTAAACCATAACACTGTCTAACCTGAATTCTTGGCTCCATTCGTATCTTTAAGACTAAACCTTAGTTTCAACAAAATGGTCTGAGGGAGCCTTGTCTGACCTCTGATACACAATTTCTCTATTGGTCACTAGCTTGTCGCCTTGGTCTTGAGACTCAGACATGAAACTCTCCAGTCCTGGCAGTAAATATCCTCCTTTTCTTTTCAGCCAGGATCATCTCTGTTTTGGGTCCTCGACTACCCTGGACTTTCTGGAGTGGGAAACATCATAGTCCTGTTATACCTCATTTTGTTTGTTTCTCATACTGGGGATCAAACCCAGGGCCTTTGCACTGAGCTCTATCCTCTGGGTCTCTCTGAGTTGCTAAATTGAATGGGCTAGGCTTAAACTTGACATCTTCCTGCCTCAGAATCCCAGATGCTAGGATTAAAGATATGTGCCACTGAGCTGGCTTATACGTCTTCTTACAATGCAGTTCTGCCTATACATTTCATGCTCCCTGGTCATGGCAATTCATGCTCTTAAACTCCTGACCCTTCTGTCTACACCCCCCACCCCCCTGCAAGGTTATCCTTGTCCTCTAACACAGGCGTCCCAGTGCCCAGTGTGTGACCTGCTAGGAACCAGGCTTCCCCATTAGGAGGCAAGTGTCAAGTGAGCGAGTGAAGGTCCACCTGCACTTACAGCTGCTCCCCATTGCTTGTGGTACCTCTGGAACCCTGCCTCCTGTCAGGTCAATGATTCTGGTTTCTACTGTAGACCGCTGCTCTACCAGGCCTGTTTATACTCATTGCTTGCTCTGGCATGTCCTTTAGATCTTCTTTTTTGCCCGTTAAACAGAAATCTTCCCAGCATCTGTGCTTTCATTAGCAGTTTCAGGATCAACCTGGCTACTCAGACTATATCCCGTCCTTTCCTAGCAAGGCCCATCGATATTAGTTGGTAGGGACAAGATCTGAGATGGGGTATTAGATAATATTATTATACCTAGAAAGGAATTCATTATCTACCTGCAGAATGGTGACATCAGATTGGCTATTGACATACAGTGGAAGAGCAGGCAAGGATGAGATAGCCTGTTGCCTCCACAGGCAGGCGGCCCCAGGAGTGATGGAGAGGACCAAGAGCAAAGTGCTTTGACAGAGAGGCACCATCTATGCACATTCAAGTTAGCATAGTCTGAACTTTCCTGAGTTCATGTATGTAAAGAAGAGTTAAAGGAGAAATGTGCACTTGTACTTTAAAAATTGTGTAAATCCATTCAATCTGGAAATGTTAATGTCTTAGTTGCTTTTTTTCTGTTGCTGTGACAAAAATACCTGACAAGCACAAATTGAGGAAGGGAAAGTTTATTTTAACCCACAGTTGCAGAAAGTCACAGTCAATTCATGGGCAGCTGGCAACAGTGGAAGCACATGCAGAGGTGAAGGTGGAGGCAGCTACTCATGGCATTGCAAACAGGACACATGGTTCCATAGATAATCCATAACATCCAGGTACATGAGACTTTTTGGGATATTTCAGATCCAAACCACAATATTCTGTCCCTCAGCTTGTCTTCCTGTTGGTCCGGGGAAGCTGCCTCCACCTCTCTCTCTGCCATGTGCTTCCATTGTTGCCGGCCACCCCTGAATGGACTGTGACCTTCGAGACTGTGAGCTAAAATAAACCTTTTCTTTCCTGAGTTGGTGGATGTCGGGTATTGAGTCACAGCAACGAAAAAGTAACTAAGGCAAGCCCTAAAAGAGGCTAGGGCCTCAACCCTGAGGCACAAAGTCAAGAAAAACATAAATGAGGAGCAGCCCAATACACTGTAGTGCCCGGGAATTGGCGCAGTGGGGCTGTTGGCATAGGTGGGATTGCTGGGTCTGAGACAATCAAGTGTGTGGACTCAGGGCTAAGCCTCCTGCCAGGCCTCAGGGCGCCCTAGAGATCAGCCCCAAGAGGTGAGGACACCGAGGACTTCAGAATCTGCGTTCTATCAACCACCACGTGGAATTTCACGAAGAACTTGCTGGAGACTGTGAAGCCAGGGCGCCGCAGGCAGCATTCCCCCAGCGCCCACCCGAGGCCTGGCCTGCCCTGCGCTCCCCTCTCATGATGGCCGTCAAGGGGTGCCAGGGGGGTGTTTGGGAGAGCAGGACCCTGAGCTCTTGCCCTCACCGCGTGCTCCCTGGGCCTGCGCTTGGCCTTCCCAGGCTCTGGGGCCTCTGTGGCTGTCTCCCAATCCCACTCCTTCCCCAGCTACTGAGGAGGAGTGTTCCTGAAGGACAACGGAGAGCTGTCGCCAACTAAGGACGAATCAAGACGGGGCAGATGCTGAAATGGTCACACAGCGACAGGTTTTCTCGAGGGAAAGGATCCGGTGTGAACTGGCCGAGTTTCAGGAGCTCCTCGGAGATCTCTGGCTTCTGAATGCCAACTTGCTGTGTTTCTTCTTTCCCGACAGAAACTCGGGCCCTGGGGCACACTTGGCTTTTATGGGAAGTTCCAGGGACTTTATTATAAGACTGAGTAGTTCTCGCTGCTATTCTCGTCTCAGTAGCGTGGAACAGTGTTAGCCTGTTCTTGCGTTTATCCGTTCCCCTTTCAGAGAGCAGCCCCTCTCCTGCCTCCCTCCCTCCCTTCCCTCTCCTTTCTTTCCTCTTCTCACTTCTTTTTTCTCTCCATTCTCCCTCTTTCTTCCCTCCCTCTGGGTCTCCCTCCCTTTTACCCTCACCCCGTCTTTTCTTTTCTCCTCTTCTTTGACTTTTTCTGGTTCACCCCCTCCTCCATTGGGCCCTTTGATCTCTTTCCCTCCCCCCCCCCCCTAGATTTTCCTCTTCCTTGGTTCCTTCCCCGCAGCCGGGGGCAGGCAGCACACCCTGGCACTGTGCAGTGCCAGGGAGCGCAGCACGGCCCACAGGATCTCAGGACTTGGGCAAGGATCCAAGCAGAGGTCCTGGGCCCCTTGCGTTTCTTCCCTGTCCAGGGAGGGTCTCCCTCTGGGACCCGTTCACCAGAAGTCAAGAAGAAAGACTCTTCTGTGGATCTAGAGAGAAGCACACCACCTTTCCTTTCAGAGCTGTCAGGGAAGAAGCTTCCAGCCATCTGTTTAGAGATGGTAAGTGGCTTGCTGGGGGAGGGGACAAAAACCAAAACACTATGCAGATGCGGCTATGTCCTGGATCTGAATGTGAAGTCAGCCAGATGTCACCTCAAGGTCCAGCTTGGATCCCCAGAGGTGACCACTGGATGGGTTTCCCATACTTCTCACCTCTGTCCTAGCCAGAGGAGTTCATAGGTAAGAGCAACATAGAGTAGAGGACTGAGTCTTTTAAAGGGGATGAGGTAGCTGGGCCCTGGCATAGGCCTGTAATTCCAGCGCTCTGGGAGGCTGAGGCAGGAGGATTGCAAATTTCAGCCTAGCATGGGCAACTTGTCAACTTTGACCCTATCTCAAAATCAAAAATAAAAACATGAACTGGGTATGTGAAAACCCTGAGCTCAATTCCCATTACCACAATAAAATAAAATATTAAATTAAATTAAATTAAAAATAAAAACAAAGGATTTAAAAAGAGAAACTAGTACACACGAACATCAGCACATTCATTTAGTAAGCCAATTAAATGCATTGAATACATAACAGACATTTAGTTAATTTACTCAACTTCATCCTCAAAAAATTTAGATGTAGGTTTTATCATCCAATTCTAAGCAGTCAGGGAAGCTTCTGGCATAAGAGACTAAATGTTTGCCTAGGAAAACACACTAGGCAAAGATTTTAATGTATTGGCACAGTTTTACCTCTTTCCAATGTCAAGCAGTAATTTTTTTTGAGGGGGACAGGGTCTTGTTCTGTAGTCCAAGCTGGTCCTGAACTCACTATGGAGCCCAGGCTGGCCTCAAACTCTCATAGCAATCCTCCTGCCTCAGCCTCCTGAGCACTGGGATTACAGGCATGCACTACCACACTCAGCTTATGTGCAGCTGGGGATGGACCCCAGGGCAAGCACTTTAACCACTTGAGCTATGCTCCCAGTCCAAGCATTAATCTTAATCCAGGTGAGGTAAAGAAATACTTATGATCTTGAAGTCATAGATGGTGAGGCACAACACTGCCTGATTCCTAGGCTTCAGAAAGCCTCAGCCTCACTGCTGCTCAGCCGGAGAGCGATGGGCTATAGATGTTTGAAATAAAGAGCTGCTTTTCTATTTTTTTCAACCATATATGCCCATTTCTTTCTTTTAAATAGAATCTGGGGTATTTGCATTAGGCTTGTTTATATTGGACTTCGAAACAAGGTCTCTCTATGTCACCTATCAGGCCAGGCTTGAATTTGCATCCTCCTGCGTCAGTCTCCCAGAGTGCTGAGATTACAGGTCCGAGCCATCGTGCCTGACAGCTGTACCTTTCAATGTGTAATATTTCTGTTTCTACCTCTATTCTAGTGCAGGTTGTCTGGATCTGCATGTGTGTTTGTGTGTACATGCACGTGTGTGCACAGATTGATACACATAATCACACTAATAATAAGAAAGTGCAAAATGCCCAAAGCTTCTGAGCCAGACCACTGTAACTGGTTGCCACTTGGCTCACCATGCGCTGGAGTGACGTCCCCTCCTCTGACGACCGGCATGCCCTTCAGAGTCGGCCGTCCCACAAGGCAGGCTAGCTCGGGTTTTGAGGTTCTCACATACCTTGTGCAGAATTTGACAGCTGATAAGCAGGAGCCTCTCTCTGGGCCATCTAATGAGACCTTCGCTTTCTGATAACCCGCGCAGTGACACAGCATGGTCACAAGGTGCAGGGCTGAGCGGCCAGAGATACTGCTGTATGTGCTAGTGAAGGGGGCTTAGCGTTCCGGTGGGATGGAAGCCAGAGGCCTGACGTCACTCACACCCGGGCCAGAACTAGAAAGGTACTGGGGGGAGGATGGGGGACTTGATGGTGGGATTGCAGCAGGTGGAAGGAGACTTCATGGGGGAATGAAGCTGGACCCCAGAGCCCATCCCGAGTGTCTGTTCTCAAGCAAAAGTAATGTCACTGACGGGCTGGAACTACATACTACATAGAACAATTTCTCTTTCTTTCTTCCTTTCTTTCTTTCTTTCTTTCTTTCTTTCTTTCTTTCTTTCTTCCTCTCTCTGTCTTTTTCTCTCGTTCCTTTTATAGCATTGTGGGTTGCATCCAGGGGCTTTGCACTAACTATATTTTCATATAACTTGTGGCCTTTTTTATTTTTTATTTTAAGACAGGGTCTCACTAAGTTGCCTAGGCAGAATGTGAACTGGCACTATTCCTGCCTCAACTCCCCCGAGTGCTGGAATTACAAGTGGGGACCACTGACACTATGTTTCTAGTGTTAACTAAATAAGTACAGTCATAGCACAATTATAGGAAGATATTAATCTGACTTTTAGACAGTCAGTAATTTGGGAACTCTCCAAAATGATTCACTAAAACTTGCCAGATTTTATTACTACTCAGTAGTCTTAAAAGTCCAGATACCAGTCTTAGAAAGTGGAAGGATGCTTAAAAAGGGAGCAGATCACTATATCAAACAATGTAAATTAAAACATTTTGCATGAGAAAATACTCATAAATGCAGTTAAAAAGTAAATTTCAGATGAGGAAAAATATTGGCAGCAAACATGGCAGAACTGATGTTCAAATGCATGAAAATATCTTTAACATATGAAATATTTTTACAAATTCTGTGAAAGTTGAGTAGAAATAATGTTTAAAAAAGACGAAGTTTACAAATAGGCAGTTGCTTTAAGTCCATTGTCAATGACACAAACAAACTGTTGTAGACTCCCCAATCGTTATCTAGAATCCCACCAGCTTGTTTGTTTGTGTTCCTTTGCTGATTTGGAAGTGCTGGGGCTTAAACCCTCCAGGTTTCCCCCAAATCCGTATCTATTTACAACCCTGTTTTAATTTTTTAAAAATGATTTACTCTCATTGCAAAGAGATGGAGGATGGGGAGGTGGGGGTGAGAATGTAAAAATGGGATGTAAAAGTGACCAAGATGTGATCCGTAAACACAGCCCTTTCTTAAGCTGATTGGTATTATTAGTATCACAGGTATATGCTAATGAAATAATAAAAGAATGATACTACTCAGTGCTAGCAAGAAGGTTTTGCAGTGATCAGTCTCAATTGAGTTGGAAATTTAAATTAGTATGCATTTTATGGAAAGCATTTTGGGGAACATACAATACAAGCTTTAAAAATGTTATCCTTGGGGATGGGTCCATAGCACAGAGGTTAAAGCACCTGCCTAGCAAGCACAGGCTCTGGGTTTGATTTCCTAACACCACATAAAGCAAACACGGTATTGCATACCTATAATCCCAGCACTGAGGAGGCTGAAGCAGGAGGATTGCTGTGTGTTTGAGGCCAGTCTGGGCTACATATTGAGTTCAGGACTAGCCTAAACTATGGAGGGAGACCCTGTCTCAAAAAAGAAAAAAATGTTATCCTTAGAACACATTATTTTAAAATTAAGTTAAATTTAATTTCACTTCCAAGAAACAACACAAGCAATATTGATACTGGAAATGATACTTTTTGAAAAAAGCATTTGTAATTTGAAGCAACTTCTATGGCTAAAATGAAAAGAATGGTTAACGTAGTCATGCTGTGTTCTTGAGATTGTGTATAGGACATCTTTGTAGCTGGAATTGTTGAAGAACATTGACTATGATGGATAAATAGCGTGTTAACAGAAAGCTGTGAAAATGTAAATATTATATGTGATGTTTATTATTTTCTATTAAAGCTGTACAGTCCTAATGTTGTTGTTACTGTTACTACTGTTATTATTATTATTTTGCAGTCCTGGGGATAGAACCCGGGGCCTTTACACTGTTCTGCACCCCCAGCCTGTATTTTGGTTTTGATTTTGAGACAGGGTCTGGCTAAGTCACTAAGTTGCCTAGGCTGGGCTTGCACTTGCAAGCAATCCTCCTGCCTCAGCCTTCTAGAGTGCTGAGATGACAGGCCTGCACTCCTGGGCCCAGCTCGTCAAACATTCCATGAAGTAAACGATGTACCCTAGCCATGTGACTGCTGTGCCCTGACAGACCCAGGAGAATGCAGATGACCACAGAAAGAGAGATGGAAGTTGCTGTCCTCACAGTTTCTGAGGGCAGATCTGGGCCCCCACAAGCTCTTGGTTATATAGTGTTGAGGAGGCTGGGAGTTACGGGTGGCTTTGTCAACTGTTGTCACTGAGGTGCTAAGTCAGGGACATGCCAGTCTTGGCGAAGCTAGAGACAGCACAGTAGAACATTCTTGCTGGGTGTCTGTCTTTCTGTCTGTCATCGTCATCAGTTATTTTTGTGGCACTGGGGATGGAATCCAGTCCCGTCTCACTGAACAACGTCTCCAGACCATCTCTCTAGTCTTAATTTTCAGACAGGGTCTAAATTGTCAAATTGTCCAGGCTGAGCTTGAACTTGCAATCCTCCTGGGTCAGCCTTCCCGAGTGCTGCGATGAGCAGCCTGAGCCACTTCCAGAGCAGTCGACCTAGGGATATTTCCTCTCCAAGTTTTCCTTAAAAAGGGCGCTCTTAGGATGCCGCCCGGCCTGTGTGAAGTGGGGTGCGCCCATAGGTTGGCTCTTTCTGGGCAAATCAACGAACAAGAATTCTCAAGTCCTTAGTGGCAAAATATTTCTAACACAGATTGTCCTTTCACTGTCTCACGTGCCCGAGGCCTGCTGCTTCTCTTGCCTTATATTTGAGATGAAAACGACACTAGCCTGAAAGGGTAAACAGCGACAATAGAGACAGACACGAGATTGTGATGGGTAGGTGAGGTGGAACCATACCTGTTTCAAGGCTTTGGGGTTACACTTCACATTTGAGTCTTAGCTTCACAGCTTGTTTACCTTGGGCCAGTCACGTGATTTCTCAAAGCGTCGAATTTCCTGCACAGAAGACAGTAACCTGTAAATCACTGGGTGCCTGGGGCGAGCTCGGCAAGTGTGAGCTCTTATATTGGTTACTTAATATAAAACACTGGGTTGTTCCAGAGGTCACCGTCCGTATAGAGGCATGAAGAACAGAAAATATAATGTATCATAAAATATGTTTGCTGAGGATTCATCACAATATTTAAAGTAAAAGTGAAGCTATGAGGAAAATTATGCAGGTACTAAATTCAGTGACCCAAAGGCCACCATACATAGGAAAAATTAACAAACACTTAGGACACTCTGTATTTATTTGCATATTTAATCTTTTCTGGGACCAATGCCAGGTTCAAACAATGCAAGAATATGTTAATGTGTCCAGGTAGACGTGAGTTGAACATTTCCTACATGCCAGACACAGGTCCAGGCACTTGGGAAACATCAATGACTCAAACTGACCACCATCTCTGCTGGGGGGATGGGTATGTAGAGAGACCTAAGACGCCAAGTATGTTATGTAATAAAATTACGTAGGAAGAAAGAAGGTGCTATGTACTATAAGGAAGATTATAAATAGGGACAGGATACAGGCTGCAGTGTTGAATTTGGTGATCACTTATGACATTCTGCCGGGGTCCCCAGCCCCAGCTGTGTGGACCGTATTGGTCCTTTGCCTTGGAGGAACTGGCGGTGGGGACAGTGGGCGAAGATCACCTCCTGTAAGTGCACTTCCAGACACTGCTGAGCTGATAGTGGGCAGAACTTTACTCTCCCAGTCCCAGGGTCTTCATCCTGTCCCAGGTTTCAGAAGATTTGGGGACCACTGTATCTAAAACGTGATGTTTGCCTTCCCAGACCTCTCGTCGTGCTAGAGAGAGGAAGAGAGCCAGGTCCAGCATGAATCTGTAGGATCAGGGTGAGAGTGGGACAGCTTGCCCGGGGGAAGGTGGCTGCTCTGGATGGACAGGTGGGAAGCATCTGTGGGTGGACAAGGGAGAAATGGCACTGCATGCCCAATGAATGGCATGTGTGCAGCCGTGGCTGTGACAGGTGATGCCCACCCACAGCACTGCGTGTGGGAGGTGGGAGGCAGGTGCATGGCCGGGAGGGGTGAGGACTCACTGGCGTCTCTAGTAAGGCTAGGCCTTAGATTGTATTCAGCACGGAGCTATTGAGGAGTCTGAAGTGGAGAAGCAGGTCTTGGTCTTTGTAGACATGCTCTGGTCTGTGGGATCCATGAGGTATGCTAAGAAAAAAAAAAGCAAATTCAAAATTCAAAACAATATTGCAATAAAAGACACATCGTCAGTAAATCCTCTTCATTACTCCTCCTTGCATTGGAAATATTTATTCCATTGTTGTTGGCACTTCCCAAAGTGGCTCTGGAAGTCCTCTTTCCTGTTGCTTCATGGTTGTCTCGATGGCCTGGATCCATTCAAATATTTGTAGCAAATTCTGTCTCCTAAAACCATGGCAGGGTGTCCTCAACCATCTTATTTCCTGGACCTGGCATTATGTGACTTCTAGCTCTTCCTCAAAGTCAAAATGACCATAAAGGGGCAGCCTCACTCAGGATCCCTTTCAGACAGTGGAAGGTTTTTAACCTCTCTGTCCCTTGCTTCTAAATAATAATCCGTCCCACCTTTGCAGAAAAAAAAAAATAAAAGAGAGAGAGAGAGAGAGAGAGAGATTATGAAAGACAAACATTTTGTATTG
This sequence comes from Ctenodactylus gundi, assembly GCA_004027205.1. Taxonomy (NCBI): domain Eukaryota; kingdom Metazoa; phylum Chordata; class Mammalia; order Rodentia; family Ctenodactylidae; genus Ctenodactylus; species Ctenodactylus gundi. The sequence goes on along the minus strand of PVKB01002687.1, from coordinate 118,463 downwards.
GTTCAGGATGTTGAGGCAGCCATGAATAAAGACATGAAGGAGAACTTCTGGAGCTGCTTCAGGCAGTGGCACGCATTGTGCGACAAGTGTGATGGAGGTGAGGATTTTGAAGAAGACTCAGGGAAATGTGTTTTTTTTTTGAGGGGGGATATCTTTTTCTGTTTTGGTACAGCAATGTGTTTCTTACTGCAATTAGTTTTTAAAAAAGAATTAAATCTACCATATTTTCCAGTCATACTGGTATGTATTTGACAGTGAGATATTTTAAGAGGTGATGTAATAATTCAGATGAACAAAAATAAAAAAAAAGAAAAAAGAAAAAGAAAAAATCCTGTAAAGACACTCAGGGACCGTGGATTCTAGAGACATTTAGAGCATAAAGTTGGCAGCAGAAACCACCAACTGAAGGCAGCAGAGGTGAGCAGGAGGAGGAATTATGGATGAGATCTAGGAGTTTGTCATTGACGACCACGTGGGTAACATATTAGAACCTGTGCTCAGGAGGATGAACACTCCGGGAGTAGGATGGGAAGGTAGAAAGATAACGAGTTTTGAAGGTTCCAGATGGCAGATGAACTCTGCTTTTTAGAGAGGAAAAACACTTGTGAATATGCAATTTGATTTGGCAACACACACAGACACACACACACACACACACACACACACACACACACACACACACGGAGGGAGGACACTGGATGGGGCATACTGAAAGCACCGTGTTAAAATGTGGTAAGATCATGTCTACATCTGAAAGACAGCAGGCGACCGTGAGTCACCAAGCACTGAAGACAGCATTCCCTACAGCGCGGTGTATTCAGCGTCCTTTTTAGAAAAGAGGGAACATCTCTCTCCTGCAGACTTCCAGAACTCTGTGTCAAGAGTCATGGGTTACTCATGCCTCCATGCTTGGGCTCCACCAATGTCAGGTGCCCTTGTTGGGGGCACCAGGGACCTCTGGTGAGCAGGGCTGCTTTCGTAACTCTCTGTTGCTGATTTTTACCTCACAGAACTCTTCAGGTTCTAAATAACCTTATTAAGAGACCGTTCAGATCTGAGCATAGGTCTCAGATGTGGGAGCACAGTCCTGTAACCACTGTAGGAGATTGAGGCAGGAGGATTTCAAGTTTGAGTCTAGGCCAGACAACTTAGCAACTTGGCCAGACCGTGCCTCAAATCAAAATTAACTTTTGGGCTAGAGAATAAGCCGGGCGTGGTGGCACACGCCTGTAACCCCAGCACTCGGGAGGCCGAGGCAGGAGGTTTGCCGTGAGTCCAAGGCCAGCCTGGGCTCCATAGTGAGTTCAGGACCAGCCTGGGCTACAGAGCGAGACCCTATCTCAAAAAAGGGGGGCTGGGGATAAAGCTCCATATGAAGGCCCTGAGTTTTGTCCCAGTACAAAGGGAGAGACTGAGGGAGGGAGAGAAAGGGGGGAGAGAATGAACCTTAGGTCTCTACTTATGGTTAAACACATTAGGAAATCAAGCCTAGTGGGGTTGCAAAAGTTCTTTGAGGCCATAGGGCCTTTTGGTGGCAGAGGCAGGACAAGAACTTGGATGAATTATTTAAAGGGTTTGAGCTGCAACTGAAAAGGAGCTGGTTTCCAGGGTTTCAACAACACAGCAAGCACTCTGATTACCTCCTGCACGCAGCGGTTCTGGAGGGCCGGCCCCTGGAGAGCTGCTGTCTCCACTTCCACACATCAACCTGGTCTTCTGGCTGGCTTCCCGTTGTGGTCACCTGGCCAGTAGGAAGGGGAACAAGGTTCCTTGTACATATTTATGGGGTATAGTGTGGTGTTTCTGTTGTTTTTGAGACAAGGTGCCACTCTGTAGCCCAGGCTGGTCCTGAACTCACTATAGAGCCCTGGACTCAAGGCAATTCTCCTGTCTCAGCCACTCAGGTGCTAGGATTACAGGCATGTACCCCCACGTCCCACTTATGTGGTGCGGGAGAATCGAACTCAGGTACTTAGCTCCCGAAACAGTGCTTGCTAGGCAAGTGCTTTAACTGCCCAGCCATCCTCCAGACCCGGTGTGACGTTCTGATAGAGTCGGGCAAAGTTGCACCCCTTGGCACCTCGAAGGTCTATCTCTCCCATTTTGGCGAGGATATTTAAAATCCTCTCTTACAACTGTTTCCAAGAGAGAACTGGTGAAGAATAGGGGTGCAGTGAGCACCCAGTAAATGGGATGTTCGTTACCTTTGCAGTTTAGCATGGCAGCTTCTAGCCAAACGTGGCCGCTGAAAACTTGACACAGGCCAATTGCCTGGAGAGCTGCATAACACACTTTGTTTAAGTGAAGTCCATTTAAATTTAAGTAGATGCAGAATTTAGAAAGATGAAGGAGACCTTATGGGTGCCAGGAGATAATCATAGTAGCCGCTAGCCCCGTGGTTCCCAATATTTTTGATGGGATGGGGAGTCCGAGCTCTGCCTTTGCTGCCTGTGAGTCAGCAGCAGCGTTAGACCCCAACAGAGCGCTGACAGGAGGCGGAGCTTCGCTGTCCAATCATGTCCTGTTCACGGCCCACGTGGGCTCAGTGGCCCAGGCCTTCCGAGGCTACAGACAAGGACTGGCCCCTGAGTAGTCCATACCGCTGCACTAACGCCAACCCAGCCCCGCAGCAGACAGGCTGGGATCGCTGCTCACTCACAGTTATTTCTTTCTGTATTTTCAGATTCACTACCTCACTGTATGGCGACATGCAAATGCAACTCAGAAGGTGACCATGAGCTTGGAGTGGGAGGACCATGACAGCCCTCTTTGGAAAGTCAAGGCACAGGATGCCTTGGATGGACGCAGCCGTAAATGGCAGAAGCTTCCTGTACACTGCAGGCAGAGAGGTAGCCACTGATTCAGCAGCTCTGATTTCTCCCAAATACAAAAGTCATTTGTAATGATTGAAAAAAAAAAGATAAAAAATCACAATGCCTACACTACCTAAATCCCTAAAGACATAATGTACCAAGGACATCTATTAAATTCAGGGTTAGGGAGGAAAGTGAATTATGACTATAGAAACAATCAATTTATAGAAAATTGTCCTAAAAATGGAGAAAGAAGAATCTTCTCAAAAATTAAATAAAAAACCCCATATTATCAAAAGTGATTGCTAGCCAGACATAGTGACTCACTTCTGTAACCCTAACACTCTGGGAAGCTGAGGCCGGCAGATCACCAGCTGGGGCCCAGCCTGGTTAACTTGGTGAGATCTTATCTCAAAAAATTAAAAATTAAAAAAATATGCTGGAGGTGTAGCTCACTGTGAAGATGCTGGGTTCCTATCCCAATACCACCTCCCTGTCCCCTGAAGACAGTTGCAGCTCTCACAAATGGCCTTTGTGCTTAAAGCAAAGCTCTGAAGAAAAGGTGCCTCTGTCAGAACAAGACCAAAGCTAGTGAATGCAGGGGCTGAATCAGGTGAGCTTGTTTGAACTCTGACCTTTGACCCTAGTTCTTCAGCTACAGGGCACAGTGACAACACCTAAAAACCAAGTCATTGACATGTTACCTTGTCTGTGTTAATAAGGAACAGGAGCAACAGGAGAGTTGGGATGTCTGCTTTCTATTACAAGGCGATGAAAATGTATCAATATAAAAGAAATGTAACGTAAAAGAAATAGGAGAAATATATATATATATATTGGGGTGCTGGAGAGCGCATTGCCTTCACTCTGAGGTACCTCCCCTGCCTGTTTTTAATTTTTGATTTTGAGGCAGGATCTGTTTAAGTGGCTAAGTAGCTTAGGCTTGAACTTGTGATCCTCTTGCCTCAGTGTCCTACCGTGCTTGGGTGGCATATGTGCACCAACGGGCCGGGGAAGAATTTTATATCTAAATGCAGCCCTTTTAGTGTGGTCATATCAATTGACTATTAATAATTTTCTTGTCTTAATGTTCCGATTTTTCAAAATCATCTGAGTACCTCTTATTAAATTTTATAATGCCTACAGCACACTTAGAAAGAGTGTGTTTATATGACTATGGTAAGCATTGGTTTAAGATTCTCTTATATACCAGACACTCATGTACAACAGAACTCCTGTAAACAGAAGTGATATAATTTTCTACAAGGTTTATGAAAATGTAATGGCTAGAAAATGAAAGCACCCTTATTCCCATATGCGAGGAACACGGGTGCATCCGTGACACAAAGGGAAGGATTGTTCTTGTTCTTTTTTGGCCAGTGGTTCTCAACTGTATCTTGGTTAAAATGTCTTAAATGATTTGGCTTGATTTCCTCTCTCTCTCTCTCTCTCTCTTTCTTTCTTTCTTTCTTTCTTTCTTTCTTTCTTTCTCCTGCTGATTGAACCCTGAGCCTTCTCACTGAGCTATGTGTTTAGGTCTTTCTTTATACTTTGTTCTGAGACAGGATCTCACTAAGTCGCTAAATTGCCCTGGCTGGGCTTGCACTTGGGATCCTCCTGCCTCAGCCTGCTGGAGCGCTGAGATCACAGGCCTGTGCTGCCACCACATCCACTCACCTTGGTTTCCTGTGCACCTCTGCTGTTGTTAGGCTCTTCTCTGAAGAAGCGGAGGATTACCTGGAGAACCTGCAGCTTCCGGAGCATCCACGTCAAGGCAGCACTCGGATAGGCTGTGTCTCATGACAGGAAGTAACTTTAGCCAGGCTGTCACGACTCTGCCAAATCTTCTCTCTGTAGGAGAACTTGAGTGACAGTATCCGGCATCCCTTAGCCTGACGCCTAGTACAGCAATCCTTCCTGCGGCATCACAGGTGATGGGAAGCCCTGGGGCTCACTTGCTCCATTCAAAGAGTAGCTAACTCCAAATTTGAGCTTTGCACTCCTCTTGGGAGATCTCTAGCTTCCATGACCTCTTCCGTTAGCATTAGCTCTGCCACTTGGACCAACACACGGATGTCTAGAAGTTCTTCCTATGGAAGATTTAAAGTCACTTTTGGCAGGAAATTACCTTTGGCCCCTTTCCATCTCCTCCCTCAAGTGGTTCCTTTCTGCGGCTTCACCCAATGGTTTGCCAGCTCGGCCATGCTGCCTCTCCCTGTCTTCCACTTTCTGACTGTTCCTTCGATTTATGGGTTGGAATTACAGCTGGCCCAGGGCTGAGTCCAGTGGAAACATGGCCTTTCCTTATGTCTAATATAACTTCATCCAGTGCAGTCTAAAATCTTTTAGTTTTTCTTCCAGTAACCATCACATGATTGGGTGTCACAGACACTCTGTAACTAACTGAAGTGTCTGCCGCTAAATAAGAGCGCTGACCATTGTCTGCAAAAACTGAGCTGGCAAATTCTGTCATGATACACACTTAGAAAATCAAGGCATACACTTAGAATCGACTTTTTGAAATCTATACAAATAACTTTAGAAGTAAACATGTCACATGTGATTTTGAGGTTCTATGTGAGGTCTTCTGATATGATGTAACCTCTTTGAAAAGAAACAGAAAATTCCATGTTGGCAAGAGTGCCCTACAAATGTCTGTGATTGGTTATTCACTCAAACGCTTGTTATCATCCTGCCTGCTCTGAGGTCATGGAGAGAAAGAGGCAGACTCCAACCACAATCGGTTGTTCTGAACATTCTGGCTCCCTGATTTCTCTCTCTGAGGAAGTTATAGGCCAGAAGAGACATTTTGAGGTTAAAAAAATCATCCCATTTTTAGGACATAGAAAAAAAAGAGCCATTGAAGAAAGGTAGGCATTTTCTCTAAAGCAGATGATTTCTAAGAGAGAAGGACCAAGTTAAGCAGCATAAGTCATTGAAAATTTGGCAGACTGGATCAAGTCCATGTTTGTTGACAGATCTGATCAAGAGAAGGGACAGAGTAGATAGAAGATGGAGCCGCTGAGAAGCACTCTAAGCAGACATTTGGAATGCTGGGGCATGTGGGTACTTTAAACGTTCTGTGACATGACAGACTGTATATCAGGAATGAATTCATGACTGTAGATGTTTTGAGTAATTGCCAAGTTGATGGGATCACGGAGGGCTAAGAGTTAGCACTTTGTGAATCATGGGCTTCAGGGCTTGAGTTGTGGAAATGAGAAGATTATTATTTTTTCTAATTTTAAAAGTTTTTTTTTTAAATTTTAAAGTGCAATGCAACAGACAAAAATGTATGAAACATTTATGTAATGACCCTGCATTCATGATCACTACAAAGATGAACTAATTTGGTATCTTAGAACTAAGATTCCCATGAGGAAAAAAAAATAAATCTTGCATAGAAGTGACTCCAATCAACAAATCAGTACCCACTGATCACCTTAATAATTTGCCAGTGTTAAGTTGGGAATGTACAGGGGTATCCATACAGAAGATGGGATCTGTAAAGTCAAGCAGCACTGACTAGGATGAACACGTGAGCCAAAAAATGCATTAATAAAATAAAGCAATATTTAAATATTCCATCCTTCCTGTATAAGTTGTCAATGACATGCTCATGAAAAGAAGGAGATGAGTCTCATGTGCTTGAAAGGGTCCTGGATCATGAGGTTTAATTGTATCAGTGGGTTAATTGATTGATTTGTGTGTGTGTGTGTGTGTTGCTAAGAGGCGGGACCACTAGCACATCAGAAGCGGTGGGTCACTGTGCGTGACCCGGAAGGTTACACTTCCCTTGCTAACTCCGCCCTTCTCCCTCACTGTGTTTCTAGCTGCCATGTGATGAACAGCACCTCTCCAGCTAAGACTTCTGCCATGCCCTTCTGCCATTGCCAGCTACCTGAGTCAGTCCTTCAATGAGCTATAATAAACACTTCCTCCCCTAAGTCATGGGGGATGGGTGTCATATCCCAGTGATGAGAAAGTAAATAAGACACCAGAGATGGGAAACTGTTATTCCAAGCTGTACAAATGGCCAAGGAGTGATAATGGAAGTTAGTGGAAATGTGATACAAGCTTGCCTTTTATTCTTCAAGTATTTTTGACTTCTAAAAGGAAAATGAAAGCATGGGGAGATGACAGGACCCTACGGGAGTCTGCATTTGGAGTGTTCTCATGAAGAGTTCCTATGCTGTCACTAGACAGAGTCTCTGGAAATATGGAAATACAGCAAAGGAATTCACCCATTTGAGAGGGAACTAACAAGCCAGTGAGTTTCTTTGAGGACGAGGGCACAGTGTGCAGCTAATATTTTGAGGAGGTTGACCTGAGCAGTGGTGTGGAGCTGTGAAGTGTACACCAGGCAAGAAAAGATGGTGTCTAGAGATCAGGACAAGCAGCCCCTTATGCCTTGTGAAGGTGTCATGGAGCGGGGAACAAAGGACTGAAAGCCAAGAGTGTGTTAGAATCCAGAGAAGTAAATAAGTCAAGGTAGAACACCAGCCCAATAGTCTTACTGCCACTTGTTATGCCTTTGCTGACCATCCCGGCCCAGGAAGAGAGCTAACTGCACCAAGATGGACTACTGAAAAGGTTGCCTCACGACCTACTTACTAATTGTGTAAACACGGAATTGCCATTTTTAGATTATAAGGTTCCAGGAGACAAGAGTGAGCGCATCCCATTGTTGTGCTCTGTAGAAATCCAAGCTCAATAAAGTGTTCTTGACATTTTTAATGGTCTAGTTTTCTTATTTTTATGAAGTGAGCTGACCTTCAAAAATGTAAACAGGAAATAACCTCACTTCCTTTGCAAGGCTGCTAGCATGTGGAGGCAAGCTTAGGATGTGTTGTAGATACTCTTCACTGCTTTAACTCCTCGTCTTCTGTTTGAGAGACTCCATTTTTATGAAGCTGAACGCATCACCCTTCCACCCCCATGGAAGCTACAAAGGCCTCCTCTCTCTCTCTCTCTCTCTCTCTCTCTTTTTCTCTCTCTCATCCTGTCTTGAAGTTTGGACGTGGGTACCCAAGAGATACCCTTGGACCTACTGGCACAACAGGGAAGCCACATTTTGATAGCAGCGACCACATGAAATTTCATGGGGCAGAATAGGTGTCTTAAGGCAGCTTCTAAGGCTGGGGACAGTGCAAGTAGAAGGACCCATGTTTGCAGAAAGCAACAGAAGGAAACAAGGTTGGCTCAATGTCTTGAGGCTTCTGTCACAGTCTCTAGGTGTTCTTTCTTAGACCCCAGTTTTTAATCCATTCTTCTGCCTTTCCATTGTTTCTGGAAGGCACATAATATCTGTTCTCTTAAGTTTTCTCTGAAATTACCCAGAGCCAGTTTTTCCATGAAACTAAAAGTTGAAGAGTTCCTCCGTTCTCTTCTATAGGTACCTTTGGTAGTACTTTGAAAAGAGAGGATATCTTCTCATTCTTGGCTTGGAAGCTGATTCTCTTCTCTCCAATGACAGAAACAGTTGAATTTGTGATCTTGGATGTGCTCACACCTTTAATATTTAGCAGCTTCCATTGAACAGCACATAACCAATCCTACTGTGTCTTGCCCTTGGAATAGAGTAAGCTGCCATGGCTCCGTATGCCAACAGCAAGTTTAAGGCCAAGGTGGTCATGACATAGTTGGTTTTCTCTGGACAGCTGAACCTTACCAGGACAGAGGCACAGCAGAATTGTCTCAGTGTCACACCAGTAACGAGAGCTGTACGCGAGAGAGGAAGATGCTTTCCTTCTGCCGGCAAGGCACATCTGTTTATTCACTTGTTTGTGCATTCTTTCAATAAATATTTACTGGCCATTTGCCTACTAGGTAAAGGGGCACATTCCTGGGATACAGGATAAGCATGTGGTCTGTTTAGGAAGAGTTCAGGGAAGTCAGCTGAGTACAGTGTGGTCACTGATGTAATGTCTCTAGAAACACAGGGAAGGAAGACCAGGAAAGGTGCCACTGCTTCAACAGAAGATACTGCTGCCTTGCCTTACAGGATGAATAGGAACTGGCAGAGCCCTTCCTGTGGAAGAAAAGCATGCACACAGACCCAGAGACGTGAACCAAGCAGGAGTGTAAATAGGCCCCGTGGTCAAGATGCAGAGCACTTGACAAGGGAAGTAGAGAACGGGATTTTGCCCACTAGGCTCCTGGTAATGGAGACCCATGAAGAATTTCAGCAGTCGGTTCCAGATTTTTTTTCAACTCAGATGTTATCAATACACCTATTTTTTTCTTTGCAGGAAAGTTAAAGCATCAGATTCTGTAGCACATGCGATGGATTCAAGACTGCCTGGCATGTCAGGAACATGCATGTCAGCAACACTGGCTTTACTTATTTTTTTCTTTTTTCTTCAATGTGCTAGAGATGTATCCTAGAGTCTTTATATGGAGCAATATCCCCAATCCATTTTTTAAAAATTTAGTTTTGTGACAGAGTCGTGCTAAATTGCCAAAGTGCCCAGGGTGAACTGGAACTTGAGATCCACATACCTCAGCCTCCAAGAGTGCTGGGGTTACAGGCCTGTGCCACCGGGCTTGGCTGGTTTTACCGCTAATACGGAGATTTATATTGTTGATGTGCTGTTGGTCTTACCGTAGGAAGTTCTCCTTTTTAGAAAGTTCAAAGCCTTTCATCTTCCCGTGGTAAACTCTGGGTCTACAAGGTCTTTGAGCCTCTCCATCATTCTGCTCTATTTTCCTTCAGATCCCCTTCACGGGACATCAAATGGGAATGTGGCTTCCCAAGGTGTTACTGGTCTGTCATTAGCTCTGCCTTCACAAAGGACCTTAGAGCCTTCTAATTCTCTGGTTTTATTGTCGGGAGCTGGAACTTTGTTTTCTTCATGTTTTGGGTGGATGGGTAAGGAGCTATGTGGTGGGAGTGGGTGAGTGGGCAAAAGTAGATGAAAAATTGAGCAGAGGCAGGGAAGACACACAGTCATTTGCTAAAGATAGGGGTATTGTGCAAGTGAGCAAAGTTTATTTTTAAAGGGCATCTCTTTATGAAAACACAGAAAAAAAATCTGTGAAGTTTATTTGGAAAATGTGAGGCAGTTAAATGAACTTACCAAGCCGGTGTTCCTCCAATAGGGTCTGAGCAGACATAGAAATTAGAGTGGGGAAGAAGCGGGAAGAAAGGTCAGAAAACAAGATGGCGCATGGATCAGGAGACAAGGGGTGAGTCTGCGGGACGAGCAGTGTTTATGACTACTGTATGCCGGTAAAAACTCCCCATTGCTTAAACTCCTTCAATCTTATTTTAAAAACTTCTTTAAGGACAATATCACTCATCTTTAATGAGGACCAGGCCTCAGGGAGCCCAGAGGTTCAGAAAGCTTATTTCTCCCTGTGAAAATACAAACAACAAAGCCTTCAAAAAATAAAACTACTTTGCATGCATAAATATATATTTACACAAATATATATGCATTTATTCAATCTCTCTACCCAAAAAGTAAGAGAATATTTTAGGATATCTCATTCAAAGTCAAAAAAGGAGGAAAACCTTGAAATACTGAGGACTCTTAGCAGCTTTTCCAGACTGAAGCACAGGGCACAGGGCAAAAAGTGGAAGGTAATGTTAGTATCTTCTGAAGTCTTGTCCTCCAAGAAGACCCTGTGGTTACAGTGTCCTCCTGAAGGGACTTAAGCAATATGTAATCAAGTTTCTAGCTTGGGGCAGTTTTCTCATTAAAGAAATAGAGGATGATTGGATGGAATTGATCGTGGAGGTAGGGGGACCTTTGGGAAGGTTTTTGCAAGGATTAGGGATTGATAGTCTTAACCATAGAAACAGCAGAGGAGCAGATTTGTATGTAATATCCAAACAGACCAACTGGGCAGAAATGACAATGGTTGAGAAAGTAGGAGTTTTTCAGGATATGCTCCAGGATAACTAGGCAAACAATACCATCAGTCATCAAAATACATAATAGAAAAATGGAAATTTGGCAGAAGGTGTAAGAGGGTGGGAAGAATGATGGATTCCTTTATGCAGAAGAACTTCTTAAAAATATTCTGGGTCTCTTAGGTATCACATATTTGGAAGGCAGACATATCTAGACCACAGTTGAAATCTTGCATATTGAATTAAGTCACCAAGAGCAAAACCAGGAAGATTCAAGATCAAAGATGCAACTTTATGAGATGCTATGTTTTAAGGCCACTAAAGAAAAGAAGCTAACATGACCACAAAAAAGAAGAAGTTAGGAGAGTAGGTAATATAATCGGAGGAAAAAGTGAGTTATCCTGGACACGAAACAGGAAATCGTCTCTTGAATGAAGGGGCTAAATGGAAGTTGTTATAGTCATGGAAGATGCTGGAAATCTCCTTCAGACATGCCAGAGGATCTTCAGCAAGATTATTCAGTAAGGACAGACATGAGTGGCGGTGGGGAATTCTAATTGGGAGAATAGAAGGAAAATACCACAAGAACATTCTTTTAGAGAAAGGAAAGAATGTCTTTGCACAATTTGTGAAAGTGAAATTGGCACACTTGGGAGAGACACGCCGTGGTTATTAGGTGATGGAAAGGACTAATCAAGGAATGGAGAGACCCAAGGCAAAGGACAGGAAAATGTATTAGCATCCTTGACAGGTTGTTGTAGGAGGAGATGGGAAGCCTCAGGGTATGTACAGAGAAGTTTCGACTGAGAGGGGGAGAGCCTTCCTTGAGGCTTCAAGGAAATGATAAAGAAGGATATAAACTTGCTTATAATTTGTAATGGCCACAATGCTGAGAAAATCTGGGGCTAAGGAGCAGGCTAGATGTTTGAGCACAATGTGGGATGTTTGGCTACAGTGGTGTTGGGGCAGAAGAGGAAACTGACCAGTGGAGAAGGACTACAGGGCCAGCTAAGGGGACCCTGCAGTTATGATGGCATTCATCTTCTTGGAGTTGTGAGTTCCTGTGACAACATTTTACTTCTTTCCTATGACATTAGGGAAGGGAAGAGAGGAATGTGAACTATTCCAGGTTGTGTGAGAACCCATCATATCCAAAAACTCTGAAGGTGAGACATCTTGGACAAGTATATGGGCTTTCATTTGTATGGGGCACAGAGGCAAATTTAGATAGATGTGCACAATTTCGAAGCCCACATTGATGTAGGGCTTGGAGTACCTTTACCCTGTGTAAGGCCCCATCACCAAACATCTATCTCTTCCTTCTCTTCATTTTTCTTCAAAACAGAAAAACCAGGTTCCCAAATCAAGCCACCAAATAACTTTAGCATACAGGCCCTGCTTTTTGATTTCATGTCACTTGTTAATGTAAACAGATCACTTTAAGGATGAGTTAAAGAGATAGTTTAGGATGTGGCCAACTGGTGCTCCATTATCTTGAGGGACAGGAGTCAGGGCAGCTGATGGCACGCACTTGGCTTGGTAAGTCAGCCAGCTCAGGAGTCTGACTGTAAAATCGCAGGGCAGTGATATGTCTTCGCGGGTACACATGTGCATGCAGGGAAAGCAATAAGTTTCTCAGAGACATAGTCCTTTCATCAGTTTAAGAGATACTGCAGGAATCAATTAAACCTTGCATTTTTTTTACTATTTTATTTTATTTTATTTTATTTTACCAGAGACAAAAAGTCTGGCAAGTAATACCTTCTAGGCTTCTTTAAGAAAAAAATAATACCCAGAATAAGAAATCAATTCGCCGGATTTTATTCCCAGTGGAGTTTGCTTGTAAGGTAAACACCCTTTGTTCTGGGTATGAGCATTCCAAGCCAAATTGGAATACAAAATAAAAGAAGTCTTTAATCCAAGAAAACCAAAAGAAGGTTCTGGAGTGGAGGAATTCCGTCTTAGGAGTGCCCTCAAGAACATGGGATGAATTTGATGGCCTATGGTGGATATTTCTTTTCTCTTGAGGATAATCTCCCATACAATTCTGATAATACAAGCTTGGTAGCATAGGCCTACAATCTCAGCACTCGGAGAGGGTCAGACAAGAAGACTGCAAGTTCAAGCCCAGCCCGGACACCTTGGCAAGACCTTGCCTCAAAAAAAAAAAAAAAAAAAAAAAAAGAGCTGGGGATGTAGCTCAGAGTGAAAGCCCTGGACTCACTCTCCAGTACCATAAAAAAAATCTGATAATATGATACGTAAGTTTCTTGAATTTGAACTAACATTTTATAGATATCTCTCTTGTTCACAAATTTTTTACTATTTTAGTTACTTTTTGTTGTTGGGACACAATACTCAATATCCACAACTTGAGGGAGGAAATTTTATTTCAGTTTACAGTTTCAGGAGGTCTCAAACCATTCATAGGCACCTAGCAATGGTGGAGGCACACGGCAGAGTCCCAGCCAGAGAAAAAAATATTTGTGGCATTGAGACAGAAGCAGAATGCAAGAGGATCAGATCATGTCCCAGCGATACACTTCGTCACCCCAAGCCCCATGATCTACACCTTTCTGCCAGTTCCACCTCTCAGATGTACTGGAAATTAATAGATCAATCTCCGCGATTGATTTACCTCCAGACGGAAGGCTCTGGGGAGCCTAAACTATGGTACTTACCTTCCCATTTGACTCTTTGATTACCTATGTTAAAATACAAGAGCAAATGTCACTTTAAAGCATTAAGTTTGAAGAACGAGAGAATACTCTGTAGTGTCTCAGACCTCTAAACATCAGAGTGTAGATGGAACTCTGAGATCTCCTTGTCTGGTGCTGTCTACCTTGTGAGAGGTACTCATGCCTGAGTCACAGACAAAAGAACAAACCAAGGATTCATGGAAGAAAAGGTATAGACAAGTAAACATTTAAATGGCAAAAAAGGAAACAAAGAAAGCTAAAATGCTAAATATTCATTCTTGGGCTTTTTTTTTTGGGTAGTGGGGATCAAGCCCAAGATCTTCATGCTAATCTACATTGTCAGCCTATTTTTGATTTTTTAAAAATTTTTTGAACAAGATCTCACTAAAGTGTCTAAATTGCCCATACTGGGTGTGAGCTTGTGATCCTCCTGCCTCAGTCTCCCAAAATGTTGAGTTATAGGCCTATGTCACCAGGCCTCTTAAATATAATACTGAAAAATATTTTCAACCTAAATGACAGATAAAATATTTACTCCAATAATCTGTAAAGAATATTTGGAAAAAACCTGTAATAAAAATGCACGAAACTACAAATAAACTCCTTACAAAAAGCAGATACAAAGGCCTGTAAACGTGGAAAGATGATGACCATCATCCTAAAGCAAAAAAAAGTAGAAAATAAAGTAAAAGAACAAACTGGCAAATATAAGAAAGAACAGAAAACAAATCACCGCGATGTGGAGAAAAGAGACCACCCCAAAATGTATATGAAGACTCAAAGCATGAGCCAGGCAGGCATGTGATTCTAGCTCTCTGGGTAGCAGAGGCACGATGACCACAGGTTCAAGCCCAGTCTGGACAACTTGACAATTTTGTGAAATCCTGAGAATAAAAACTATACAAAGGGCTGAGGATATAGCAGTGTAAAGGCCCTGCATTTAATCCTAATACAACAAAAAAAAAAATATTTTTTAAAAATTATATAATTAAAAAATCAGCTAATAAAAGTATACACATTTTTAACTTAATAATCTCAACCTTGAGAACCTAGCCCATAGAGACTAAAACTGATATTGAAAATATTAGTACAAAGATATTAATTGCAGCATTATAAATAGTGACTCCAACTGCAAAATGACTGCTGGATATTGGAGAATAAATAAAACTTTTGGGAATATTCATGTGATAGGACATTTTGAAGACATTAAATAGAATGATTGAGATCAGTATCAGTTTATTTGGCAGGTTTTCGTGCTTTAAGTGGAAAAAAAGCAAGATGTTAAAAAGTGTGTGTAATACATTCTGATCAAAAGTAAAGACAACATCATTTATACATGTAAATATAATATTTTAGTCATGATGAAAGAGTAATAGAAAAGATTACATATCAGGTTGTCACACTGATTCTACTCAATTGGGATGGGGAGAAATGATTGAAGAAACCCCACAAATTTTATTATTGATGATAGTAAAACCCTTTTCCTGGCATAATTTAGTTTACGATAAGCTATTTATATGTAAAATATCAGTGTAGCTACATATGCAAAACTGCTCACTGCATATTTATAATTGGTGAGATTTCAGGTGGTTTTTAGGTACCTTACTTTTTTTCTTAGTGTTTTCCACATTTTATTTTATTTTTAAAAAATAAGTATCAGAGAGGAAAATGAATATTCCTGGGCTCCCTACCAACCCAGTGAGGCAAATCTCTAACAATGAGTCTTGGTTATCTAAACTTTTCATTGCATTCTGTGCACTTAAAATGGTTTTTGTAGCCAAAGGTCCAACGTGTAACCAGCCCTCAACAGCATCCCTGAGAGATGCCCTTTCGGCCTCCTATTCAATTGCTTCTAGGGGCAAGGTATTCAATTCATTACCAACCAGAAAGCTTTCTTTTGGGTCAGGTTGCACTGATTGAACTTTTTTTCCCTGATAATAAACTGAAATCTCTTTCTTTCTTTCTTTCTTTCTTTCTTTCTTTCTTTCTTTCTTTCTTTCTTTCTTTTTGTGTGTGTCATCTGCAATGACCCAGTAGTGTTCAGGTGTGTTAGTCATTTTCTCATCATTGGGACACAATACCCTATCCCCACAACTTCAGGGAGGAAACATTCACTTTTGGCTCACAACTCAGAGGTCCTTGTATGTCAGCTGGCATGGATGAAGGGCATGGTGGAGGACAGTTTCCCATGGCATTGAAGCACATGCCCAACCTCAAAGGAACCGGGGCAAAGCCGGGACAAGAACATATCTTTCTGGACTATGCCATCTGTGATCTGTCCCTTCTGATCAGCCCAGGCCTTTTATCAGCACATAGAATCAATAAATTAGTCCAGATAACTCCCACAATCTAATCATCTTCCAAATGCATGAGAGTTTTGAGGGGCATTACAGATCCAAACCATGACATCAGGTATTTGGGGACAGTTGTCATTGGCAGCTCACTGTTGCTTTCCTCTTGGAATAACTTTCTTTAGAGTATGGAGACTTGAGTATATGAGAAAAAAATCAGATAAAGAAATCACTCAAGAGGGTGACTATATTACTGATCATCTGAACTGGGACACATTGAACAGTGCAAGAGGCTCCAGCTGGATGGAACCCGGGTCACCAAGCAAACTGCAAAGTCGGGTCACCCTCTGACAGATCAAGATTGCTGTACAAGAAACATACAGATGAATACCAGCTGGTGTGTCAAGAGTATCTTTGCTTCGACCAGATGTGTGTGTGTGTTAACACAAAAATCACAGCACAGAACACAACAGTCCAAGAGACGGGAATGGGCCAGTCTTTGAACATTAAGTAAATTCAGTTGCAAGTAGTTGCCCTTCTTGGTGGCTCTTAAAGCTGTTATTAGTTTCTAGGACACAACCACTTTAAAGAATATTTCCATTATTACCATCGTTTTTATGTTTGTGTGCATAACTTTCTATTTAAAGGTCAAGGAGAATTTTTCCATCTTCTTTTTAATGACATAGAAGCATTAGCCACAACCTTCGGGTTCTGTAACACAGGCTGCATTGTCAATGATAATAAGTGCAGAGCAGAGAATTCTGGGAAGTAAACCACATGTTTATGGGCCTTTAAGCTTTATGAGTATATTGGCAGCTCTGGAGGACTTTTGTGAGGCCATGGGACACAAAATAAGGATTATTTACGAAAAGTCTCCACTATAGTGTGGGCCTTTGTAATGTAGTAGAGAGGCGAGACACACCCACACCCACACCACCCTACCTCCAAACATTTAATCCATTGTTTGTCAATTCATGTTTTGCACATGGCACTTGGAACTCACTCATTTGTTTCCTCAATCCAGCTGTATTTCTTCATATACAGTGATCCAAGAGATCGGTGGAATAAAGGTTAGACAAGATGTTTAGACTTCACAGGGACATTGACACGACTGCTTGTTTGCACTCTAAAATTTGGTTAGAGTCTGACAAATAGCCAATCACCAGCGACAACCAAGGTTTTTGTTTACACTTGCAAACAGCTTCTAAGCAGAGTGGTGCCACTTACATCCACTGGCCATCCATTTTACGACATCAATTAATGACCTTCTGGGTTTGGCTGAGAAGGCTGAATTCCTCTTCTCAGAATCACTTTTCCACAGCGAGACAGTCATCTTCAGCACGTCTTCACTCCTACGTTGGCGAGAAATGGAGCGAAGAACATGAAAGTTCAGAGGCCTGGAGGAGAGTCAGGTTGTGAGTCTCAGCCTCACCACTGGTGGAGAGAAGCGAGTGACAAAGCAGCCCTGCTCTTGAGGACAAGTTTCCCCGACAGAACTAAGGCCAGTGACAATGCGGGGTTCAGACCCACCAGGTTCTCACCTTCCTTTTCAAGTCCTAGAGTGTCTTTAGTTGGGCCTTATTGTGACCACCCATTTTTTGCCTTCCAAGGACAAATCTCAAAAGCCAGTAATGACACAGTCATGCCTCATCTTCCAATATGCTAGCTCCTCCCATGTCTGCTTCTCCCACTCACGTCATTTTCCACTGTCATCATCCGGGTCCTAGAGTCAGCTGTTGGCATTGGAATTGAGTATTCCCACTCCATCACAACATACCCCTCTCTTAGGGTTTTAACCTGAAATGTCCCCTAAAAGCTTCTTACATCTGAGAGGTGATGGGATCAAGGGCAGTAACCACTGATGCTTGCACAGGCTGTCAGGAAATAGGGTGTGGTTGGAGGACTGGGTCACTAGCGACATGACCCAGAGGGGTTCATTTTTGCCCTCACCTTCTCCCCACTTCTCTTCTGCCATGTTGTGAGTGGCTTTCCACCATACTAGACCCTTCTGCCATTGTCACAAACGTGAGACCTCTGAAACATGAGACAAAATCAAGCTCTCCTCCTTTAAGCTGTGTATGTTGGCCATTGTCCCAGAAACGAGAAAGTGACTGAGACATTCACCAAGAATATTCTAGGAGAATTTAATAGCAGGTTTAACTGGAACTCTTATGTCATGCCCGCAGCCATCACAATGGATCTTGCTTCTGATCACTCTTCACTTGCCTTCTGAAGCCACCCCAGCGTTTTGGGTGGCAGAACTTGAGTAGTTCTTAGCGTCGCTTTCTCCCGCCCATTACCCACATATTATTTTCTTAGATTTTTGTCATGATTATTTTTTGTGAGCAAAATATATGAACTCTGATTTGTTCCAGTTCAGTTGTTTGACACAATTTGTTGTATAAAATGGGGTTATGAAAGGACATATAAATTGAATTCGTGGGGTATTTGGAAGATCTGAGGATGTGAGTTTGGAATCCTTCAGCGTGCATTTTGAAAGATGTCTCGATATCCAGCATTGTTTATTCTTGACATCCAATAGACTTCTAGTAGGTGAGAAGGTATGAGTTTATTTTAACATGAAGCAAGCAAACAAACAAAAAACAAAACAAAACCAAAAAACCACACATCTAATCCCAACATCCTAGGAGACTGAGGCATGAGGATCACAAGTTCAAGCTCATTCTGCTGCATGATAAAGAATGAAAAATGGCTTGAAGATATAACAAGATTAAAGAACCTGAGTTCGATCTCCAGTACTGAAGAAAAACAAGAAAATAAAAATATAAGTCAAAATCAAAGTGATTTTTATATAAAATTTTAATTTAAATATTATTATTAATCTTTTTGTTGCCTAATAAAACAAAATTGATTTTGCTTGTTAAATTATTTGTCACTATAATAAATATTATTTCCCTGTTTCACCAGAACTCAAACTAATTGGACTCAATATAAGCAGTCACGTCCTTCTGGGACATTCAGCAACATGGGCAATGTGCCTGTTATGTGTTTAATATGTATGAAGATGCTCTCTTTGTAAAGTCTACAATGCTGAGCACCTCTGTTTTAAAATTTTAAAAGTATTTTTATTTCTTTCTTGATATTGCCTTTAACAATACCTGGCCACCATATTTCTCATTATTCAAAGAAAGCTAGGTCCTGGGATTCTGATAAAAAGAAGGCACAACATGATATGTCTATGCACCAATTCTCCAAGTTAATGTAATTAGTATATATTACAAGCAATCATTATGTAAAAACATTTAGTTTTTCCTTTTCTTATTTGATCTACATTTATGCTGTGCTATCAGTAGCTTTCAGAATGTTAGGTACTCAAAATATACAAGAAATACGAGACACAGTTCTTAAGAAGTTCAACATCACCGGTTTGCTCTATCTGCTCAAACTGTCTTTTATGAACTCAGAGAAAGAACTACCTCTTTACACAGTTTTTTCCTCATTTACCTCAGTGAAGAGGAAGCTCTAGTTTCAAACCCATTCATTAAAGATCAATGTGGGAGAAGTACGGCTTCATGGGGATAGATCAAGTTCAAGAATAATGGAAATTTGGTGGGTAAATGCTGGTCTGCCTTCTTAGTCCAACGTTTCTACTTGATTCTCTTGGCATGGGCATGTAATCCCAGCACTCTGGAAGGCTGAGGTAGGAGGATTGAAAGTTCAAGACCAGCTTGTGCAACTTAGTGGATTAGTGATCTTAGTGTCTCAGAATCAAAATGGCCTGGGGATCGGCTCAGTACGAATGCCCTGGGAGCCGTCCCCAGTACCACAAACCAACCCAGCCCAACCAAATTCAACCATCAAGGTTTCTCAGACCCCTTGTTCTTGCTGTGTTTCAGACCTTCCTGGCTCTGATAGAACTTGCTTGGTGGGTTACCCAAAAGAAAACCTACCAAGGCTTTCTCCATTTCACCCTCTGTCGCTCTGATTATTGATGTTACACCTAGTGCTAGTTAACAGGTTACCCGTGCAAATAAACAGGTTTCCTTGTGACGTGTGTGTGTGTGTGTGTGTGTACATGTGTGTGTAACACATCTTGGTCACATCCAGTCTCCCTATCATCCTCTCTTTGTCCTCTTCATCTTTCCTACAGGACTCCTACTTTCACATTATTCATCCCCCCTCCATATCTTCACCAGCATTTATTATTTTTCTTTCTTTATAATAGCCATTCTAATAGGTGAGAGCTTAGTATAGTTTGATTTGCATTTACTTGATGGCTAGAGATGTTGAGCATTTTTGTTTTGTATATCTGTTGGCTATTGATACCTATATCTTTGACTGGTTAATCCATTGGCTTGCTTGGACTTTGTTTAGTTCTAAAATTTTTTTTTTTCAGTTCTTTACATATTCTGCAGATTAATCTACAGTCAGAAGAAGAGCTGGCACAATTTTTCTCTCTTTTTTTGTAGGTTGTCTCTTCTCTCTAACGATAGTTTGCTGCGAGGAAGATTTTACCGTCATGCAGTCCCACTCATCAATTCTTCCTATTATGTGCGGTTCAGGAAATCATTGCCTATCCCAGTATCTTGAAATGGTTCCCATTTCCTCAAGTAGTTGCAGAGTTTCTGGTTTTCCGTTCAGGCCTGTGGTCCATTTTGGGCTTCACCCACCCTTTTACACTTGATGGGCGCCTCCTTCCCCTCCCCAGGGCTGGCTGCTACTCTGCCCCGTACTCTCCCTAACCTCTACTCTCAGCATATGTCCAACTGTTTTTCTCGACTGGATTATTTCTACTGGTATTAAATATGCTCAGAAATCAGAAATACTAATTACTTAATTGATTAGTCCTCCTTTGGCTATAATTATATGCTCTATGTTGTCACCTCCCACTCATTTCTCAAGTCATCCTAATCTGGCATTAGCTCCAACACTCGGAGACAGCTCATACTAAGGACATCTGTGGAAACCATGTTTCCAAATCCAATACATTTAAATATAATTCAATAAGAATTCCAAAATAATTGTTTCATTTTAATTGTTTTCAAAAATATTTTCCTCAAAGCAACTTCTATGTCTGGTTTAAAATGTGAAGGTGTCCTACAAAGCATCACCCATTTTTCTTTTTGTTGTTGTTAGAATTTCCAAGGATGGATCCGATGCTCTTCCAGCTTCTTCTGTTGTTGCTGGGAAATGTAGCTTCCTTTTGATTTTGTGACCTCTGTTTTCTGTTTCTTCTGACCTTGGTCTTCCCCATCTCTAGAAGCTTTAAGATCTTCTCTGAATTTTTAGTTTTGTAAATCTTCCCTGGTCTTCATAGGTGTAAGCTTCTTGATGACAGGGTCATAAATATTTTAACTCATCATTATGTATCTCTGTGCTTAAAGTATGGACAATGAGTCTCTCAGAATCTATTAGCTACTTATGCAGTGGAAAGCCAGGCTCTTAAAAACATGGTGGTGTGTACTCGTCTACCTGATTCACTAGAACTGGCATCATAAGAGGATTTGGATGGATTCAGGACATCAAACTAAAATTTGTTAAGGATGTACGCTCAACAGCTCTTGGGACGATGAGAGGTAGGAGTGAGAGGCTCCAGGTTGACTCTCAAAGGGAGAGGGTAGTGGTAGTTGACTGATGGCCAAGGCCAAAATAAAAGGTCTGCAGGATATTAAGAGCAGACAGTTGACTTTTTGTTTAGGTGCTTTTAGGGTTTAGATGTGGAGTGTCCCCCCAAAAGGCTCACGTCTGTGGTTGTTATAAAAACACACATGCTGTTATAAAGTGGAGCCTGGCAAGACAGGGGTGGAACACTGGAGCTTGACCCAGAAGGAGTGAATCACTGGGGCAGTACCTGGAAAGATAACTCTGCCCCTTCCTCTCTGACTTAGCTTCCGTCTACCATGCCATGAGAACCTCCACCTTGTGTTTCTACCTTTACTGGTGATATGAAGAAAAGAGCATTCAATGTCTGGAGGTAATCGTGAAGGCCAGAGTTGCCCCAGGAAGAGCTATAATGTTTATTCTTTCTTCCTTTTTATTTAGTTCAAGCTGCCAGTTGGGCCACCTACATCCAGAGTGGGTGCTCTTCCCTCATTTGCTGGCCCACAAGTCATTCATACATACTTGTAAGCTCTATCCTGGGCGTTTCCTAATCTCTTCAAGTTGACGTAATTCTTCCAATAGTCACGTGTACATGTGTCTTTATTTTGATTGTCTGCTTTGAGAAGCAAAGAGATCAGTCTTGGTCATGTGAAATTTTGATATCTTTTGTGACATCTATTTAGAGGTATTCAAATAAGAAGTTGAAGGCATAAATCCAAGGCAGGGAATAAGAGAAAGAGAGAGAAAGAGAGAGAATGAGAGAGAGGGAGAGGAAGAAGGAAGAGAAATAGAGAAGGGAAGAGAACTAGAGAAAGAGAGGGGAAAGAGGAGAGGCGAGAAAGGAGAAGAGAGAGAGACACTCAGTTGGAAATAAAGATTCCCATGAGAGACACGATGGGCACTCACTGGGACATCAGTGGGTAGGTTAGGTAGGAATTGAAGTTGTATGAGCACAAGAGTTGATCTCAGAAGAACATAGGATCACAAATAAAACTTGAGAGCATCAATTTTCAAGCAGAACATGCTTAAATATGGCTGTCAGGTCACCAGCATCAAAATTAACTGTACTACTTGTTTGAAAGACATGGTCCTGGGCAAATCCCCCAAACTGTAGGCTTCAGGCCACAGGATGGAAGCCTGTGATCTCAGTATTCTAGGCGGCTGAGGCAGGCGGATCACAAATTCAAGCTCAGCCCGGGCAACCTAGGAACTTAGGAAACCTTACCGCAAAATAAAAAATAAAAATAGGCTGAAGATGTAGTTCCATGTGAAGGCGTGGGTTTGATTCCTGGTCACTACCACAAAAGTAAATGTGCAGGTACATATTTCTGCTTTCCAAATACACATCTGATTGTAGCTACAAAGCTCAGGTTCCAGCCTGTCCAGTAAGACCTGAGGAGGAAAGCAGCAGCTGCATGTCTTGCAGGTGCCAAGGCGATTCTGGGGTGCAGCAATGTCAGGAGCTCCTAGGAAGGGGACTCAGATCTACAAAAGACACTGGGGAAGGGTGGCTAGAAAATGGGAGGAAACCAGAAGCGTAGATGTGGCTGAGGTCACCAAGTCAGATCTTTCTCAAAGGCAGTGATCAGAAGGACGATGTCTCAGGGATGAGTGTCACACAGGGCTAGAAATGGCCTGTTCTTGGAGGTAGCAAGAAGGGGCGGACAATGGAGACAACTGGGTGGGGAGGGAGTAGGGAAAGTACAGAGTGTCCTGGTAACAAAAATCATGATAGAAAGCAAAGATGAGTGCAGTAGAGCTGGAGGAACCCGGACGT
This sequence comes from Ctenodactylus gundi, assembly GCA_004027205.1. Lineage (NCBI taxonomy): Eukaryota > Metazoa > Chordata > Mammalia > Rodentia > Ctenodactylidae > Ctenodactylus > Ctenodactylus gundi. The sequence goes on along the minus strand of PVKB01002687.1, from coordinate 95,463 downwards.
TTTGGCGTGTTTCAAGGGAAGGAGGTGAGGGATGAAGGATGTTGGCAGGTCCTTAGGAGCCTGCAGGATGAGGACAGCCAGCCCAGAGGTGGAGGATACAGTTCTATGGAAAGACAAGATTTTCCATAATGAAGGGAGAAAAGGAAGAGGAATGAGGGAAGAGAATATGGGACACAAGAAGGAGCAATTTCCTGTCATCTTCTGAAACCCTCCTGGGTAGGGCTTAGTGTTACGCTTTCAAATGAGAGAACAGTGAAACGTGAAGGTGTGTGGCAGTTAACAACGCTCAGTGTTGGAGTGTAGAGCCGATCGCTGATTGCTCACAGGCCTGAGCCACGTTAGTGTAGTAGAGAAAAAACTACACTGAAAGGTTCATGCAGCAACATGTATGCTGTTGAGGGCTCTTCCTTCCTTCCTTCCTTCCTTCCTTCCTTCCTTCCTTCCTTCCCCCTCTCTATTCTTTCTTTCTTTCTTTCTTTCTTTCTTTCTTTCTTTCTTTCTTTCTTTCTTTCACACTGGGGATCCAGCCCAGGGCATTCTCACTAAGATACCTCCTGAACCGCCATTTTAGTTTGTGAGCTTGAATTCAGGTACTGGCCAAGTGGCTCGGTTGCCCAGGCTTCCAGCTTCCGCTTCCCAAAGTGCTGGGTTAAAGGCCTGCACCACCACACAATGTCATCTTCTTTTTAAATTTTCTACCTGCGGCCCAGAACAAAAGGAGAAACCATCCAACAGGGTCCCATCAGGGAGCCTGGGGGACAGCCACTAGAACGCCACCTCTCCCTAATCCTTCCATCCTTCTCTGGGTCCTGAAGTGGTTAACTTCAGGCTTCCAAAAGTGTTTTGCTTCTAATGAGGGGGGAATGCCTTTTCCTCCCGGAGACTGACGGGAGGTGAGGTTCGGGGGAACGTGGTGATTTTCATACCGCTTCAAATGGAGCCTAAATCAGCTGTCACATATTTGCAGGCAATTTTCCTGGTGACACGGAGTTCTCTGTGATTATTACACTGGGCAATGCCTGCATTTATTTGCACATAAGCATGTCAAGGTAGCGGGAGGCGCCCGAGCAGTGCCAGGAAAGTGTCAAGGCGCTCCAGCGCTGCTCAGGACTGCTCGGGATGGAGGCCTGGCTGGCCTCCAGCGCCTGTCATCGCCCTTGCTCAGGTATCCAGGCTTTCCACTTTCTCCCTGCAGACTTCCCTTTCTATCCCGCATACCAAAGCGGCAGAGCTCAGCCCATGCTGTTGAATAACGCCCGTGAGCTACTCTGGACTCACCTGGTACACTTCATGAGCAACTTGGGAGGGAGCTGCGCCCGGGAGCTGGGGATGCACTGAGAAGGGAACTGAGGAAGACCCCTCCCAGCCCAAGCACGGTGACCAGGCCCACCAGACGATGACTCGCAGGGGAGGTAGGGCAGGACGCGGCCTTCTGAGGGCCGGGGAGCCCATCTTGCGGTCTTGGCAGACAAGGTTAGTGAAAACACAAGATGAACTTGTCCGCAGCTAATCGTCTCCGGGAACTGGGAAACGTAGGGAAGGCAAAAGAGAGATTTTGCTTCCCAACTGGTACATCTTGAATTCAAACCTTTAGGCAGTAAAGTGAATATATTTGGAGGTTTATTTGAGTATAGGATGCGAAATGGCATGATTTCAGTTAGAAAAAAGCCCCAGATTTACAGCTGGACGCACTTGGGCTAAAATCTCTGTTGGACCGAGCCCAGGGACACAGGTTTATCATCACAGAACTATGGGAAACAGGAGTTCAAACCCAGCCTGGGTAAAGTAGTGACTTAGGAAAACTCTGTCTCAAAATGAAAATGGTCTGGGCATAAGAGCTCCATGTGGCTCTAGGACCTCAATGAGCTTCTTAACCTTTAAGTTTCAGCCTCTTCATTAAAAGGTTGGAGATTAACATACCCAATTCACAGGTGGCTGTGAAGATTATGGAAATACAAGCCTCCCAAATAAAACAAACTCGGACCGTGGATGGCTTAACCAAATCAAAACAATATCTGACACGACAGTGACAGTCTTGTCTACCGTGGTGACTGCAAGATCTGGACTCTTAGAGATTGCCAAAAGGAGCAGTTTTGCCAACTTTCCAATCTTTAAAATGGGGAGGGGTGTATGGAGTTTTCATAAGGATCCAGTATGATGATGCTTACAGTACACTTGGCACAGTATCTGTTCCATAATTGTTAGCGGTCGCCACCAGCAGGAGACACGACACTCCCCTTTACTTTTTCCCTTTACGCGGTGAATGGCTGCGGCTCCACCCACTCCATTAGGCCAGGAAGCATTGAGGCCTTTCATCTTGTCCATCTTTCCACCCCCACCAATAGGTCCCTGCCCCACCGGGATTTAGTGGGTCCTTAAAATCTCATTGAGATCGAATGAGGCAGCACCCAGTGTCTGTCGCTTGGGCGGTAGTCACAGAAGCGCTTTCTCCTTTCTGACATGAGCTTCCCTTTCACTGATTTGAATGGCAGAAAATACCCTCTCAACTTGTCATCCTGTGTATTTTGGGAGAAAGGAAAAATGAACCACTTCCATGAGCAGTGAAAGAGTTTAGTGAAAGAAAATTTAAAACCAACAATCTGGTCGATTCTGAGGGTATAAATTAAGCTAGTTAAGCAGGCTTAATCCAGGGTATTGGCACAACAGCCATCAAACTGTGGCAACTACGTTTCTTTATTCTTCTCTAAGATTAGGGCAGATAATTTTAACCCACAACATGAGAGGTTAAAAAAAAAAGAAAGCATGGTAATAGCCAAATAATCCTAAATAGTTCAGTGTGGATTGGAACCAAGTCTCAGGGCAACGACTGTCAGCCGCATCTAGGTCCTATATTGCTAACAGATGGCGAACATTTCCATGGGTTTGGGACTAGTTTAGATCAGACTGAGAATTCTCCACCCTCTCCCCCCAAAAGGCTCTAATTAGTACATAGGACATTAGATCAAGTCAAAAATCTGGGCTGACATCTTATTTGTTAGTTTTAGATTGAACTTGTGCCTTCGGGTGACTGAATTTGCTTATTAAAACACATACACACACAAACACACACACATGCACATTCAGAGTGACTTTCTTTTCTACAGGGATGAAAATAAAGATTTTCAAAGTTCTCTAGAAAAGGGCTCCAAAGATTTGTTGGATATCAAATAGCTCCTTCAAGACAACATTTTGATGAGTTAAGTGTAAATGAATCAGAAACATATGGATTAAGTTTCCCTTGAAATACACAGGGGCTTAAAAATCAAAGAGGAAACAGTGCCTGGCCCAGGGTCTTGTAGGTTGTGCCAAACCCAACACATCTGAGCAGCAGTTCAAGATATTTGAGGGATCCAAGGACGGGGCTGGCCTGACCCAATGCCTAGTTCCTACCGTATTGAAATGGAGAACATAAATAATGCCATTTATATGGCATTATTACTAAAAATTCCTCTTTCCTTGTGGTTTGAAAATTAACGAAACCAAGACTTAACAAAAGAAAACTCTATAAATGGTGTCTGCAGCCCAGAAAACTCTCCAAGGGCTAAATGAGCAAGTTCAAAATGTTCTCAGACAGCGTGGCTATGTTACTGTCTGACAATGCAATAAATTTGGACAACCGTGTGGCACCACAGGCTGTTAAACAGTGGTGAACTTGAATTCTGCAACATATTGCCAGAAAAGGTAGACCGGAATAAAGAATGAACAATTATTTCTGAATATATCACACATTCATCAGCATTTCTAATCATCCTTATTTGCTATAGATAGTGGATTTTAGAAACTTCTAATTGGTTAATCAGTACATTGGCAATGGAGGAAACTGACACTTGAATCTCATCACAGGAGGCATGAACCTCGATAGATCTGATCATCTAAACACATAAATGCCACGTAATTTTAATTTAAGTTGCTCTTCTAATTAGCTACTTTTATCACTTGTGGTAAATAATTAAATCTTAGAATAAACCACTTTAAAAAGTTGCCAGACTCATGCTGACCAGCCAAATAACTAAATGGGATAGAGGCAACTCAATATTGATTTATGATTTTCTTAGAAAATAGAATTATAATTACTTATATTGATATCACTACATGCATAGCTCATATTAAACATATCTTTTATTGTAACTCATACATATTTAGAGAAAATTTAGAAAATACAGATAAAACAAAACATTGGAATAAAAAGTCAACAGTCAATATATCATCAACTTTTGACGTCATGGCATCTTTTCTATAAAGGAAATGTGAATATTACCAATACAGTCAGCCCTCCATGTTCCTAGGTTCCATATTCACAGATGCAACCAGTTGGAGATTGAAAATAGTTGGGGAAAAGAATGCGCCTATCCTGAACATTCACAGCCTTTTGGCCTTTGTCATGAGTGGCCTTGGAAAGATTGGGCGGCAGAGACAGACAAACAGGGCAAGAGGTGGAGGTAGGCAAAGCTCCGCCTTCTGTCCACAGTGCTCCTATCAGGTTCTAATGCCGCTGCTGATTGACAGGAGGTGGAGCTTCACTCTCCCTTCTCCTCCTAGAAGACAGCAAAGAACCACTTGCATGACATTTGCATTGGGTTAGATATTATGAGTGATTTAGATATGATGAAAGAATACAAGAGAATGTACACAGGTTATCCTAAGAACTGTGCCATTTTATATGAAGTGCATGAGCATCTCCAGATCTGGGTGTCTGTGTGGGTCCTGGAAGAATCCCTGGGGAACACTGAGGGATGGTTGTATTATCTTGTGCTCTGAGTTTTTTGGTCAAAACCTTGCAAATGTATTTCTGAATCTTTAAACTTGTCGCCACATCCAAATACAGCATGAAATTCCATAGTTATTTATTAGGCAGTTTCCAATATTTAAGTGCCTAACCCCAAAGTGGTAGGGACACATTTCATAGCTAGTTGTAAATTTTGCCTTACATTCCCAAAAGTAGAATTTCTGGGCAATAATATTTGCACGAATGACTGAGCCATACCTCCTCTGGATATCTTTCAAATAGAGTTAAAGACATTATATTATGGGGATCTATGCATACCCATGTTTAAAACACCACAACTCATAATCGCTAAATCTTGAGAGCAGACAATGTGTCCATCAACAGGTGAAAGGATAAAGAAAATGGGATATATATATATATATATATATATATATATATATATATATATATATGATGGAGTACTACTCTGCTGTAAGAAAGATAAGTTTGAGTGATTTGTAGGAAAATCAATGCACCCCGAGAGCATTATGTCAGGCAAAATAAATCAGAAAGGGATGGTTAACTTTCATGATTTCTCTTATGTGAGAAGCCCAAAATATAAATAAGTAAAAGAAAATACAAGAGATGCAAGAGAGATGGTAGGAAACATGGAGGTAGATATTGTGGAGAAGAGAATCCACAACATTCAAATACATGAGGCTTTTGGAAGACATTCTAAATCCAAACCATAATAGATATATTTTAACTAATTAATGCAGCAAATTCTTTTTTTTTTTTTTTTTGGGATTTGGGGTGTGTTAGGCAGTAGACATAGAGTGATAGCTTCTGTAGCTCAATAGGTGTGGTGGACAGACTCCAACGTGGCCCCGTGATCTACCTCTGGCCACTGAGTTCTTTTTGCAATCCTGTCCCAGCCAGTGTGGTGAGACACGTGATTTGCCTCTACCTCAGGGGTCCCCGTCCTTGCTAGGATCCGGGCCTTTTAATATCTCTCCAGCATTTCTGGCACAGTAAGCTGCCTTAGACTAATGTTCGCATTTTCCCTGCTCTTGTCCTCAATCAGCCAGTTTTCCAAGGAGCTCTTTTAGTGGAGAATGGTGTTTATAAGCCAAAACCCGGATGTGAAGGGTGCTTATCACTGCGTGGATAGTGCTGCTCCCAAGCCTTATTGGTGACAGAGGTAGGACACGTGTAGCACCTACAACCGAAGGGAGGGAGAAGATGTTTATTTTAGCTGTCAATTCAGAGGTCTCAGTCTACTCATGGTCAGCCAACAGTAGTAGAGGGTTTAGTGAAGGAAAGGTGTTCACGGCACAGCATGCAGGAACAAGATCATGTGAAAGGTGGACCCAGGGAAAGATCTGTACCCTTCCAGGCCATACAGGCTCCATCTTGTACCAGCACATTAAATCATATGTGGATCAATCCATTGGATACAGTCAATCCCTGTGACCCAATCACCTTCCAAATACATGAGGCTTTTAAGGGCCATTCCAGATCTAATCCAAAACACACACACACACACACACACACACACACACACACACACACACACACACTCTTTTATTCAGTAAGAGTGGGTAGCAGTGACAGGACCCAGACATTCACCCCCACATAGAACAGAAAGACTTCACAAACATTACTTAGTGGAAGGCATGACTTGGAGAAGAGCCAGGTTGATCTTAATCTTGATCCTGGGAGCAACTATTCTGGGAGGGAAATCTGGAATCCACTTGGACAGTCCATGGAATTGGAAACTCCAATAATGCTGTGGAAGGCCAAGTTGAGAAACAGAATTCTGGGGAAAAGAACAACAATCAGAGAGAAATTGACTCCTTAAAATAGAAATCCCATGGAAAGAAGCCCATATAAAATAGAACAAAAATAACACAAAGACACATAGAACTACACTCTTCTGCTCTAAAGAAAGACCCAAATATGAGTATAAAAGGATCTACTGGATACAGTATGTACAGACTAATGTTTAGAATTCATGTCAGGCATTCCACTACTACTGCTACTACAACCACTATGAATATAGAGTGTCCTAAACTAAAAATACACAACATCTTACATATAAAACATTAAAAATACAATATAAAATATATATGCTAAGGATTAATTTGTTACAAGAATTGAAGGAAAACTAGTGCTAGGAGAAAAATTACACAGGCACTAAATCCAATATACAGACCGTCCCAAAAGCCACCACACATGGGAAAAATTAAGTAACTTTTGGGGTACCCTATATTATTAGGTGCAGAAAGATATGTACATTTCTGAATAGGGAAGTTCACATGGGACTCCCAGCCCCACCCCAAGGCCCTCAGACTGAAAAGAGCTGCTGGAGTCTTCCACCTCCTTTTGTCATCTTATGACGCCACATTGCTTTCCTGAATTTCTGGGGAGGTGTTTCCTATCAGCCCTGTGTGTCCTTTGAAAACATGGCCCCATCTGTAAGACATCTGGTAGAAATGCTTGGAATTTTCCTCCTTTTGTGAAGCAACTTTTCCTAATTTACGACACCCGGTCAAACTCGATGATGATGGTGATGATGACTTTACTTTTTCCTTCTTGTAAAAGTCCTTGGATAAATTATTTCCTTTGGAATTGAGAAGGGAAGGGTGAAAAAAAAATCCCCCCTGGAGTCATCAAATGTTGCACGTATCTATTTGTTCTTGGTCCAATATTTCCCTTGAACTTCTCTGACAATGTGAAGGAACTATCCCAGCTGAGGCATCAGATGGGAGATAAAGTTGAAGTTTTCTCCTCCTGCAGTGTTCTTCTCGAAGTGAACTGGCACAGACCCTGGCCCACTTGTAAGGTGGGACTTGTGATAATAAGTAGAAAATAAACACTGGCCACTGGCTACTTGGCTGTAACTTCCACAGGGATGAGACCCAGGCTTGGAAATTCAAATTTCTTATTTTACTTCAACCCACTCAGAATGGTAGATATCAAAAAGATTCCCAAACATTTAACCAATGTTTATGGTCTTCTTGTAAAAGTTCTGATAGCTTTTGCTCTTTTTTGTGTGTGTCTGTGTGACACTGTTGTGGTTTATAGAATCTTGTTTAAAATTAAACGTAAGATTTGACTTCAAGGTTAAAAACTGATAGCAAAATCCTACCAAGAATGGCAGTGTACCCCCCCTCCAAAGTTGCTTTATTCTCATAAATAGAAAACCAAAAAAATTCACAAGTGAAGTTAGAAAATGGTGTTAGCGTCATAGAACATAAATTCATAGAAATCTAACAACTAAATTCTAATTTTGGAAGTGAGCTAAAAATCATGATGCAGTCCTGTGAAAATCGATGCCTGTCTGTCTGTATTTCTGTATCTATCATTTATCAATGACCTTCAAAACAGAGAATGTTCTCTGATGTTATTTTTAAACAAAGAATGTTACATTCTACCTTCTCCTCCAAAAGAAATGTATAAAATATGTTTTAACTGTTTTAGCTTTTACCACAGGATTGATTACCTAAGGTAACCTAGTTATACAAAATTCATGACACTAAGGATCTAAACATCTAGTTTTGAAATTGATTTTCAAAGTAATATTTATGCTAAATTTATAAAATACATATTTCTATACCTCTGTTTACTCACATGGATAATGGAATATTTCATCTACTGTGCCTTATTGACAGGATTATTTTCAGAATCAGTTATAATAATGGAAATTAAATTAATTGCTAAATATTGTAAATAAATAATTATAAATTTAAAAAATCTACACAAATGAATAGATTCACTTTGCTTCTATAGCTAAGATTTACACTGAGCTTTGTGCTTAGCTTTATGCTGCTACCTAGGGCAAACTTCAGTTTTAGGAAAATACTCACTTTTGGAATTTCCTCTGTGGCAGTTTATCCCTAAGGAATTTTGCTTTAGTCTCATAAGCAGAAAAGAAATTCATAAAGAAACTTAGGAAATGATATTATGGTCAGTTGTAGGATACACAATCAGAGAAGTCTAAGTACTGAGGCTAATTTTGGAAGTGATCTAGGCTAAAATTTTAAGTATTCTTAACTGTGTGAAAGTTCATACAAATAAAATTTGCAGAGGCCTAGTATGTAAAATAGAAAATGCCAGTGTTACTGTGCTGAGGAAGTAGGCTCAGACTAGAGGCTATCAACCTTCTTCGAAACACTTTATTTAGACATATGTGGTGGCATACATCTGTAATCTCAACCCTCCAGAAAGCTGAGGCAGGAGGTTCAAAAGTTGGCGCCCAGCTTGGGACGTGACTTAGCAAGACCCTGTCCTAAAATAAATAACAACAATGATACCAATCAAGGTTCAGTGCAAAAGCCCTCAGTACAAGGGTGGGCAAAACTCTGTGTAGACGTGAGCCTTTATTAAAGTTATGCCTTACGTAGGGAAGTCATATCAATACATACCAGAGCCCTTGCTGTGCGGAATTACTTAGGGGTTCTTCAGCCCATTTACCCCACCTATAACTTGTTTTTGGTTGGTCTTAGGGGGAGGAGCTACGTGGAGTACAGTTTGGAATCTCTGATCTCATTCCCTATTTCAGCCAATCCAAGGATGGTGCCAGCAGCACCTCTGAAGATCCATCCTCTTCTGCCTGCTGTCCTGACCCACTCCTTCTGACTTCCAGTAGTGCTAGTTGCTGAGTGCTCAGAGCCTGCAGCGTGAACACACGATGCCTAGTATATCACAAGGCACAACTCTCTTAGGTCCCACGGCCATTCCCTCCTGTTCCTGGACAGTTAGCACGGCCACTCTGTATCTTCCCTCCAGTACAAATATTTCTAGTTGTCCTGATCTTTGCTATGGTTTGAATATCCCCTCCAAAACTCTTGCTGACACTGAACTACCATTGTAACAATATTAAAAGGTGGGGGCCTTTAAGAAGCGATTGCGGCACCGATGCCATCCTTAAGAACAGATAAACGATGCTATCCATGTTTCAGGAGTAGGCTTGCCCCTCTCTGTCTTTCCTGAGCAGTTGTTCATCTGTGGGGTTGGGATATAACACACAGGTGCTGGCCATGCTCTTAGAATCTTAGCCTCCAGGGTACTGAGCCAAATAAATTTCTGTTGTTTATAATTTACCCAGCCTGTAATATTCTGTTACAGCAACAGAATACAAACTAGTCAGCTCCTCATTGTGTTAACTACCTTCCAAGGTATTGATGGTTATTTTTCGATATCCTCTTAACATTTGAGACTCAAATAGGAACCTAATAATTCCAAAAAAGTAAAACACATGAAAATATCTCAGTCTAATGAAGCAACTTAATCTAGCTGAGAGTCATTTTATTTGAACAGTTATTGCTTATTGAGACAGGAATGAATTCATTAACTAATTATATTATTTTGGGTTCTGTCAAAGGCAGAATTCACAGATTTTTATCACAAAAGGATCTATTAGGAAGGCTTACAAATCCAAGGATAGAGGTGGTCCAAGATGGCTGCTCAGCCGTGAAGTAGATCTCCCATCTGGACTGCAGGATAGCCGGTGAGGTGAGAGTCTGCTGTAGATCTCGGGTGAAGACCGAAGCCTAAAGATCAGCGACTGAAGAGCCGCAACAGGCAGACAGGCACAAATCAGGACTGGAGCAAATCTGTGCTGACGATCTGCAGCGTGTAGCAAGTCAGTGTCCGTAGACAATTGCAAAGGCGAGAGCTTTCCCAGAGGAAGAAGCTGTAACAATCTTCCCTTCCTCCCTTTTATACTGTTTTAGTTCCACTTGGCCCTCCTACATCTGGGTGGGTGCTCTTCTCTCATTGGCCAGCCCACAAATCACTCACACTCTAGTCCAGACCAGTTCTTGAGCCCCAACCTAGATGTGGTTCACAAATCCTAATACCGGTGTGGTCCTGAATCACCTCAAGTTGACATAATCCCTTCAGTGGTCACACTAATACATTGGACTTTCTGCTAGATGTGGGAGGTCTAAGCCTAATATTATTAGGACATGCTAGCAGGCAACGGTGCTATATAATTTCTTACCTGCTCACTTTGCTCTTTTCCCCTAGTTTTTTCTTTTTACCCTTTAAGTCTATCTTCTTTCTTTCTTTCTTTCTTTCTTTCTTCTCTCCCTCCCTCCCTCCCTCCTTCCTTCCTTCCTTCTTTCCTTCCTCCCTTCCTCCCTTCCTTCCTTCTTTTCTCTTTCTTTGTTTTTTCTTTCTTTCCTTCCCCTGGTACTGGGAATTTGAGCCAGGGTCTTTTTACTGAACTATATTATCAGCCCTTTTAATATTTTTACTTTGAGATAGAGTCTCACTAAGTCACCATGTTGCCCAGGCTGGGCTCAAACTTGCAATCCTCTTGCCTCAGCCTCCTTGTAGAGATTATAGGTATTGCCTTTAGGCCTGACTAAAACCTATAATGTTGATTTTTATTGAAGTAACCACGAGCTCTCCTAAGGTCTCTCTAAAGGACCCAGTAACCTAAGTAGACTTTTAATGATCTTGACTCTGTGGTAGTCAGAGAGAGACTTAGATTTATGACTAAGATGTTCACTGGCCTACGTGCCTAGCCTGGACCAAATACTTTCTTGGTAAGCCAGAACTGTGAGAAAGCCCTGCACCTGTCTGAAGATGTTTTGGCTTCTTGAGGTTATTCAATCTGTCAAAAATAAGTTGGCATGTGTTAGAATTTTCAATCTAGGATTTGATTCCAGCCTCTCGCAATATAATTATTCAGTGCCCTTTCAACCACTCAAGTGGGGGTATTTTGAAATAATCAAACATGGAGTCACATTAAACAATTTAGAAGAGTCTGTGAATAGAGTAGCAGCTGAGCTGAGTAGGGTGTTACTAGTTCTGTGTTTTCCAAAAATCCACATGTGTAAAAACATTTACTCTCATTTGAAACATTCCCTCCTGGGCCTCTGTGGAGCTTGTGAGTTTTGAGGCACAAAGAAAAGAGAAGGAAACAGTTTCTCTAGTAATTCAAAAGCTGGCTGATTCTGGAATGTTCTTCCCCCCTGAGAAGACAACAAGTTCATTTACAAAGAAATTATAAGGGTAAAATTGCAGTTAATCCAGATCATTTTTGTAATTATGTCTTTACTGGGATCCTCCCTGTGGCAGCCCTAAAGCCCCATTTGGATCCTTTTGTAATTCCTCTCCATCACATATAACACCTTCAGTGCACCATGTGGTGTGTGTGTGTATGTGTGTGTGTGTGTGTGTGTGTGTGTGTGTGTGTGCGCGCACGTATGGACATGGTATCAGGAGCAAAATCGATGGTCTCCACACTGAGCTACATTCCTGGCCCATTTGTATTTTCAATTTTGAGACAGGTTCCCACTAAATCACTAAGCTGCCTGGGCTCGGCTCAAACTGTGATCCTCCTGACTCAGCCTTCCACAGTGCTAGGATGGCAGATATACTTCAGGCCTTGCTTGATTTTAATAGCTCCAAATGAGCATGAGTGGCAGAGCTAGAAGACACGTCCTCCTATCATGAATTCCAAGAAGGGAATGCCTGGCCAAAGCCTTGGCTCCTCCCTGAGCCTGCCTGCCGATCCAGACATCCGTCCTCCGTATCTCCCCATCCTGCCAGTCCAGGAACTAACCCAATTGGAGCAGAAGGTACTTAGTGATTTTATCTATAACAAGCAACATAATGTGAGCATTTAGAATGCACATCTAGTTTTCAGTATGTCAAATCTAGAACTTCTCACCATAACATTACAATAAATCAGAGGGAAGAAAATCAGCAGAAAAACAAATGTCGGGGGTAAAAATATTGAAAAAAGTTTCTGAAGTTATGTTGAAACATTTTTTTGCCTGGTCGGTTATCAACAGACGGCTGCGTGTCTTGAGTAACTTAATGAAAGCCAAACTGTACTTGCACAAAGCATTACTATCTCCTGTTTTTGAGCCTAGCATAGAAGACCCTGAGTTCTGCTTTCTAGTTTGGATTTTCACAAAGATGATTTTTTTCTCTTCATTCTGAGGCACCTGTCCTTGGGAGTCAAAGCTGGTTCCCACCCCGATGAACTGGTAGACAGTGGGGACAGCTGGGAAGGCATATTTGGTAGGAAGGATTCTTAAGTAATAGGACCAAAAAGACATTTCTAAAGGCAGAACTTGAAATTCTGCAGTGGAAAGGAAGTGTGAAAGAGGAAGAGAGATCATGGTGTATATCTGTAATTTTGTGCCCCCTTTATCTGTTCCTAACAAACCCAGTGGACAGCAGGCAGTTCCCCTATTCAGGGAGATATCTAAAAATCCTAGAAATTTTTGTAGACAGGAATTAGCTATGGGGTAAAAGAAATTGGCAAAGCACTGACATTGGTCATATGACTATTATGTTGTAGATGTTGGCTTAAATTTTAATGTGCATTAACTTTTCCAATGCTTATGATGTGATGTAATCATGAAAAGGTAACGCAGTACAATGGATAAACCCACGAGTTTTAGAGTAGAATTTCCTGAATGAACTTGGCCTTGTATGGCTTTCAATGACAGAGATCACTCAGCTGTGAAATGAAATGAAAAATATGGACTCTCAATTTATAGATGTGGCAACAGAGGTTGAAGATCTTCCTCAAGGTTGGATGGTCATAGGCTAAATGAGGGCTAGGACTTGAACCAGACAGCAAAAATTTGCAACTCTGGCCACCATTGCACTAGGACTCTGGTAGTAACACTTGTAAAATATTGTTTTCTCATTTTTAATTATCTTCTCCTGGAATGGTATCCTTAGGTGTGCTTCTACTGCTTGGATATGATAAAATAATCCTAATAGCAGCAGCTGCCTATGTCTTTAGATCAATGATTCTCAAAGTACTCTCTGCCCTAGGCCTTTCCATGCCAGAAATCCAGTAAGAGTGAAGTAGATAAATGGCATCTTGCTTAGACCTGTGATGTCAAAGCTGTCTAATAAATTGCATTCAGACTTGGTGTCCACATAAAAAGAAGAACTTATTATACAACATCTGAGAATCTGTATCCTAGGAACAGCTTAGCTTACCCATAGCTGGGGCTACAGTTAGCAGAAGACTTGGCTGGGGCTGGAAGACCCACGTCCAAGTTGTCTGGGAGACCCACACTCAAGACGTCTGGGATTCCCAAATCCAAGATGGCTGAAAGGCCCACGTCTAAGGTGGCCCATGTCTAAGACCCACATTTAAGATGGCTGGAAGACCAATGTCTAAGATGACTATGAGACCCATGTCCATGATGGAGGGAAGACTCACATCCAAGATGTCTGGAAGATTCATGTTGAAGATGACCGGAAGACCCTTGTCCAAGGTTGCAGACTCATGTGTCTATTACTGCATCCAGGGTAAGGCAGAGAATCATAGTGGGAAGGATGTGTCATTGCAAAGTCATTGACTTAATGGTGATCACAAAGCACAGAAAGAACAAAGAATAGCCCGGGGGGGGGGGGGTGGAACTTTAGCCTTCAGTGGTTTGTCTCCCATTTCCTTCCTCAAACTAGGCCTCACCTCCTAAAGTTCCACCACCTCCCAGTAGTGCCATCAGCTAGGAACAAAGGTTTCAACACATGAGCCTTAAGGGGACATCAGATTTAAACTATAACAAAAAACAAGTGACCCAAAGAGGAAAGAGACAGCAGGGCAGAAGCCATAATGTCACATACTATTAGGTTGGCTACATTCTATAAGCCCTACAGATCATCCTGGTACTGTGCAGAGAGGCAGAAGGAGGAGGCAGAAGAACTGAGTTGCGACTACACAGCGGGTGAGAACGACCGGCCACTCTCATGGAGACTGGCTGTTAGGCCACCGTCTTATCATAGTGTGTCAGTCATCAAGCTTGTGCTTTTCTAGCAGTTACGTGTTGGAGTCAGTTTAATCCCCTTAAGGTGAGGCGATGTCATTTCTGAAGGTAAATCCCTTTGTTTTTTCTGATGTGTCTCCTCTTCAGACTGACATGACCAGGAAAGGGGTGAAACCCCACTGGGCCTTGGGTAGCTCTGAGCACAGGGATGGCAGGCAAGATGGAGGAGCGTACTAAAAGAGGAAAGGGAACCTACAGTTTCTGGAGAAGGAAAGAGTGTCTTGGTAAATCTTTATGGCAGAACACTAGTGGGCGAGTTGGTGAATGAAGAGAGACGTTGGCCAAGGGGAAATCCAGAGCCACGTCTCAAAAGCTTTTGTAGGCTGCACTATTGGAGGCTACATGCAACTGGAGGAAGGCTGGAGGCCCTTGTGTCAGCTAGTGAGTGCTACAGTTATATTCTAAGACTGTCCCTCCGGCTGTGGAGGAGGAAAGGCCAGAGACCCAGATTAGAGAGCAAGTCCCTGCTCTGGTGTGGGGGCTGGGCTGCCTCGGGCAGGAGGAGTTAGCCCTGTTGGAGAAGATAGGACAGGGTGATGATGATGATGAGGAGGAGAATCAACAGAATTTGGTAATTGGGAAATGGAAGGGGAAAAAGGTTACCTGCTGCATGAATGTGGGGAAAAATTTACAAAATTTGGTTTCTATAAGTAGAAATGGTATTTTGGTGTTTTTTTAAAAAAATAAAGACAGTATGTATGAGGCTCCTAACACACTGCATGGCATGGGAAACACACAACCAATGGTAGTTATAAAGAATGAAACCAAAACTGGACCTCGTGGCACTGGCTTACAATCATAGCTCTCTAGGAAGCCGAGGCAGGAGGACCACAAGTTTGAGCCCAGCACGGGAAACGTAGAGACTTAGCAAAGTCCCGCCTCAAAGCTGAAACTATAAAAATGGTCTAAGGATGCAGCTCAGTGCAAAGGCCCTGCTTGGATTTGTAGTGTAATAACAAAAACACAACAAAACAAAATACAGTGAATATAAATTATGTGTGTGTGGGCACACCAAGCATGTAATGGAAAAAAAAACAGTACAAGTAAAAGACTCAGCATTAAAATTATAAAGTTTTTTTTAAAGTACTGTTGCAAGGGTAGAGGTATAGTTCAATGGTTAAAGCACTTGCTTAGCAAGCGTTAGGCCCTGGGTTCAATTCCCCAACACCACAGAAGCTGGGAGTGGTGAAGCACACCTGTAATCCCAGTACTTGGGAGGCTGAGGCAGAAGGATTGCTGTGAATTTGAGGCCAGCCTGGGCTACATAGTGAGTTCAGGACCAGCCTGGGCTACAGAGCAAGATCATGTCTTAAACAAACTAACAAAGAAGTAATAAAAATGAACAAATGCAAAACACTGTTGTAATCCCTTGATTACAAAGAAGGGGTTCCTTTTTTGAAAAGTGCCATGCTTGACAAACCACAACTCTCAAGATTGAAGTTCAATAGAAAACATCAAGTTGGAATAACATAATTAAAAACATCACTGCATACACAGGTGCATATAATATGGAAATATAAATACATGTGCAAAAGGCTATCAAGTACATATTCAGTTTGTTAAAAAATCTATGTTTAGGATCTATGAACACACATATATACTTATATACATACTATATATGAGTATATATATATATATATATATATATATATATATATATATAATTTTTTTTTGAGACAGGGTCTTGTTCTGTAGCGCAGCTGGTACTGAACTCACTATGGAGCCCACGCCGACGGTGAACTCACAGCAATCCGCCTGTCTCAGCCTCTTGATTGCTGGGATTATAGGCATGTGTCACCGCTCCTGGCTTATGTGGTGCTGGGAAATTGAACCCAGGGCCTTGGGCTTGGTAGGTAAGCATTTTAACCCCTGAGCTCTTCCTCTAGTCTCACATTTTAAAAACATATTACAAAGAGTTTTAGGAGTCTTTGACTTCTAAGAACAAACCAGATACTCCTGTGTTAAAATCTTTCTCCAATAAACTATCCTGCCCCAAAATCAAGTCTTTATTTTTAAGACACCCTACAGCATTGACACCAAAGTTGGCTGAATGAAGAGTCTCCACTATTTTTAATAATCGAGATTGTACTTAATTTTAGTTTTTTTTTTTCTGAACTAGCTCTAACTGTTTGGAATGAACAGGCTTTACTTTATTGTATCCATTTGTTGTTCATGTATGTTTGATGCTGGGGATGGAACCCAAGACCCTCAGCATCACTGAGCTCTCGTTCTCTGACCAAATGTGACCTCTGGGCTCTCTGAGCAATTTTAGAGTGTATTCTCCTTTTCTTCATTTCTTTTGTCTTTGGAAAGTATTTGCGTATAAGCGAGTCCCATCCCTCTGGACTTTTCATATCACACCTCCCTACTTAGGGACTCATTTTGCTGTGTCTGCCTTCCTCTGTATGCGCCCAGGGGCAGGGTGCATCCAATTATCCCTTCCCTCCTCAGACCCTCCATCTCCCACATGTCCGCTAAGGGGATGATTGCAAAGAGGGCTCCCCTGTCTTTCTTTCTTTCCTTCTTTTTCTTTCTTGTTCTTCTTGTTCTTCTTGTTGTTGTTCTTCCTCCTCCTCCTCCTCCTCCTCCTCCTTCTTCTTCTTCTTCTTTCTTTTTGTGGTACTGAGGACCAAGACCAAGCCTAGGCCTTCACCCTGGGCTATATCCACAGTCCATTTTTCTTTATGATTTTCAGAGAGGATCCCCTAAGCCTCTAAGTTGCTCAGGCAGGGCTCAAACTTGCAATCTTCCTGCCTCAGCCTCCCAGAGTGCTGGGAATATTGGTTGCACCACCCTACCTGACTCAGCTCTTACAATATCAGGAAAAATGCCCTAGCTCCTTGCTGTCTACTATACATTAGACTACAAGAATCTATATGGCAAAATCCTAGAGGATCCCAGCAGATTTTGACCACCTACTGCTGAGTACTTAGGGCTTCTGGGGCTTGCCTTCCTGCATTTTGTAGACTTGTTTTGTTAATATTTTTGCTTTGTTCTCCCTTTAGAAATGAATCACTAAGAATATAAAATGTAACCAGCTGTTTTGAAAGTCAGAACATGGGTTGCTATGTTATAATGAACTTCAAGGCAATTGCAGAGAAGCCAATTGTAGGTGCGCTGTTTCCCTTTCAGATCTAGATCTCTCGGCCTTACTGTCTTCCTGGATGCAGGTTTTCCTCATCATCATTCTAACTCTACCATCACCCAGGCCTAAAGAAAATGGTTCCCTCTCAACCTTTGCTTATCTGAAAGGAATAGTTGCTGTTTTCCTCAGTCTATGGACTTCATTTCCAATCAAATCAACACTACCAAGCTTGAGACAACTTTGACAGTAAGGCCTTCTGGTTTTCCTGCAGCAGAAATGTCTCTACTGAACTCTGGAAGAAGGATGACTTGTTCCCTTGGGAAAATGTCAGCTTCTGTGTATTGTCTTGCTGTGATTATCAATCACGGCCACTTTCCGTATTTTAGTTGGCATCATTTTTAGTAGATTTCAAACAATAGTGGGGAAAGAAAGGTGGGAGGTGTTAATAAGATTCCACTTCCTGGCGGAATAGAGCACAATGAATGACATCTCAATTAAAGTGCTTTGGGTTAATATCATTTCTTTTTCTAATTAGGAAGGAAGGCTCTGAGAAGCTATATGACTTTTCCACAGGGGTGGCTCACTGGAATCAAGCCTTTCTTACTTTAGACTGAATGCAACTCCATGACCCTACAGGCTATCATCATCCTCATTGACATGAACCCCATGGTATGGCCCAATATTTCCCTTTCTTGGTGGCATCCTGTGTTTTATTTCCTCTTATGACTCTTATTTCTGCTTTTTATCTAGTACCTGTGGGCAGCCTTTGAGGTCTTCCTTGTCTTCCATTAGTTTCAGGTAGATGAAACATGCAATGACATACAGAGAGCTCTGCCCACAGAGCTCCTAAGATGCTGATTGTGTCTATCCTTCCCCTCTAAATGGTTGCTTCTGCATTTTCACTCTCCTGGAGAAGTTTCTGATAAGCAGAGAAGCCAGACCCTGTTGGCACAGGCTTGTAATTCTAGCTCTTTGGGAGGCTGAGGCAGGAGGATCACAAATTTGAGCCCAGCCTGGACAACTTAGTGAAGGCTTGTCTCAAAAAAAAAAATTGACAATAGGCTGGGGAGCAACTCAGAGAAAAAATCCTGTGCAAACCTCAGTAGTGTAAAAAGATAGAGAGTTGTGAGATTTGCAGTGAGATTTGCAAACAAATATAGGAAGCTTTTTTTTAATTCAAAGAATATAATCCTTAATAAAAGGGGAGAAAAAAAGGATATAGTTCTTGGTCTCATGTGGCAAATACGTTCCCTCAAACCTGGGAAGGATTAGCAGTACTCAACCTAGAGCAGCTTCCTTGTGGGATACTGCAGTTGTGTGTGTGTGTGTGTGTGTGTGTGTGTGTGTGTGTGTGTGTTTGTGTGTGTATACACATGTATGTGTTAAAGGGCCATCTGACTGCTCAGTCCCCTTAGGGGAGTTCTACAAGAGCTTTTGCTGAGGTAAAAGGTTTATTTTCCATCACAGCAGCTGATGGTCAAGATCTCGGTTGGATGGTTTTTGCCCTGAGCATGTTGACACTATCTTTGTCTCTATAGCATCTGTGGCAGTAATAGAAAGTGAATATTCAGATTTAGGACACAAGGCTGAAAATGAGCATCCCCTTTGATCCAGTGATACTTCTTCTGGGAATCTTCCCCAAAAGAGTTAGAGGGATCACATAAAAGAATTACATGTACACCTATGCTCTTAGCAGCACAACTAACAGTAGCTAAAACATTGAGGACACCAAAATACCCAACAACAGACCAATGGATACAGAAATTGTGGTATATGTACACAACCTAATACTACTCATTTATAAAGACAGATAATTTAGAGGCTTTTGCAAGTAATAGACACTACTTGAGACCATCATGCACAGTGAAATGAGGCAAACAGAAGATTAAACATCAAATGCTTTCTGTAATAGGAGAGACCCAGAATATAGTCATTACATAGAACTAAATGGGGTGGGGACAGTGGGAGGTGGGGAAGGAGAAGGGTGAAGGAGCCTCAAAAAAGGAGAGGAGAAAGGTTTGTAACCCTGATGTGACATATATATATATATATATATATATATATATATATATATATATATATATTTCAAGTTTAATGTAAATATTGTGTATTGCATATTTACATATTAATAAAATGGGGAAGGAAAGACTTAGTAAAAAGCAGGTGCTGGAGCTGAACCATTCCACCCCATGAACAGAAGCAGGCAGAGGGGACCCGAGCAGAAGCAGGCAGAGTGGGCTGGAGGCAAGGGACCCACGGAGGGGGCAACCCTACGAGTCTTCCTTGCTCCTCAGGCCCAGGTGTCCCCTGAGGGTACAGAGGACTTCTCAGACATCTAGATAACAGCTGTCTCCCAAGAAAGTGAATACTCTTCTGCCAGAATTCCTCTAAGAACGCAGAGAAAACTCTATTCGGAGTTCTTATGGTAGCTAGGATCAGCTCTGGGTGTATCGTAACATTTTTGTAATGATTTGACTTGCGAGTGGGTTTGTCTACGCTGTGACCCACAGGCCACATGGAACTCAGGATGGCTTTGAATGCAGCCGACATGAATTCATAAATGCTCTTAAACCACTATGAGATTTTTTGCTCTAATTTTTTGGTGAGTTAATTTTAAAAAAATAAGGTCTAACATTTCATCAGTTTTATGTTTATGTTGGTATCTTTTTTAAAAGTTATAATACATCATATTAAAAGGAATTTGGTTCCTTATGTATACATCAGCTATATTAGATATTGTGTATGTGGCTTAAAACAATTTTTCATTCAGTACAGTCTGAGCAAGTCAAAGTGAATGTCATTATCACTGGGTTGGGGGAATAGCACAGCGGTTAGAACGCTCACCTACCACCACGTAAGCTAGGTGCGGTGGTTGCATGCCTGTAATCCAGCATTCGGGAGGCTGAGGCAGGAGGACTTCTAGGAGTTTAAGGCCAGCCTGGTCTACACAATGAATTCAGGAGTAGTCTGGACTACAGAGAAAGACCTTTTTCTCAAAATAAAACAAAAACAAAAACAAAAACAAACAAACAAAACCTAGGACTCTAGGACACAGGGGGTGCCAGGGGATGCCGGTGAGGGCTATGCCCCCTTTGCTGCACCTGAGGCACCACAGGCTGCTTTACTTCTGGCTTTACTTTCTGACACTTCCGCTACTGATGTGGAAACGATTTCCCTTTCAGAGTAGCTTACATTATACAAAGCTCCCAATTGAGCTGTTCTTAAAGTTTTCAATTGTTATAGATAAGGCAGAAATCCCTACCATCTAAGTGATGTATCCTTCCTATCTTGGGGAAGAAATCATGATTTCCAATTTTCAGTTTGTATATATTTTTTGATAGAAAATAGAAGACACTCATAGTAATATCTTATGCTTTTACATACCTGAAGAAATATACACATACAGACTTTGTTATTTTTCTAGTTCTCTGTATACACATGTATGTGCTCACACACACACACACACACACACGCAGGAAATATGTAGTATTGTCACTTTTGTACATATCATTTTAATAAAAGTTAAATATTGAGCAGTCCTTCTGTAACTCACTTTTTCTCTCAATACTAAATTTGGATGGGCAATGTTTCCACATTAACAAAGACACATGTATCTCATTCTTTTAAATTGAGGTGGAGCAGGCCACAGGTGCATACAAGTTTTTGTATTGCGTCGCACCTCACCCAGTGCCTCACGCCTGCTAGCAAGTGCTCTAAAACCGAGCTACACCCCTCGACTGGATATATTATAATTGAATTAGACACTCCACTTAAAAGGAGTTATAAATTGCTGCCACTTTTTTTTTTTTTTGTAATCACAGGTTACACAGCTAACAAACATCCTTGCCCTCGTGGATAAGTATGACTTTTTGTTTTGGTGCAATGTAGGATATTTTTAATTAAAATATAATGAGCAACAGAGAGAAAACATAAATATACATATAAATATATGTATGAGTAATAATAAAATACAATGAATAATATTTAAATTACAAATTTGTTAGAGTCGAAGACATACTGCCACAACAGTCTTGCAAATGCCTTCCCCATTGCTCCTGCTCATGGGTTCTTTCCTTACGTAGGTTTTGGATTTTGACTCATGATTACTTAAAGAACCCTTAGAGACCAGTAAGTAAGGAAAGGAATACACCAAAAAAATGCGCAGAGGGTATCAACAGGCCTCTCAGGGAAGGTGTTCTATACACTTGCAGAAATAATTATTTCTCTAGCGAACAGAAAAATGCAAGCAATAAAAGAATACCTTTCATTCCTGAATTCCCAGAAATTAAAAGAGCCCTGATACCAAGTGTGGGTAAGGGGATGAGCAATCGGGGTTTTCAAGTTCTGGCTGATGGGAGTGCCATTCCACAGCCCACCACGATATCGACCAGGACACCCACTGGCCCTGCAAGCCCCTGCCGCCACCACCAGTTCCCAGGCTGCAAAGCTGGGGCTCTTTTAAAAGTGCCTGTCCCTGGGCAGGCTTCACATCACCAGGAACTAGAGAGGCCACACCAGCCTGGAGGCAAATACCAAGTACCCAAATACCAAGTGGCTATTGTCCACTGCCCTCGGGCCTGTGGTAGGCCTTGGCAGACACTCGGCCTTTCCTTTGCCCCAGGCTACAACAGTTCCTCTTCAGATTGCTTCAGGATCCCACTATAATCTAACTTCTGTTACTTCGGTAAGGTGAGGCATGGTAAGGGATTGAAACTTACCTGTGGACAGGTTTCAATTATTTTTCAGAAACTTCTAATCTTCCTTCTGGTCCCCAGTAAAGTAAGATGCAGTGGCCTTGGGGATGAGAGAAGCACAGTGGGAAGTGTCACCAGGTGTATGACTGGTGTGGTTTGGGTCAGGAATGTTCCTGAGAAGTCTCATGTTCTGAATATGACTCAATCATAGGGATTAATCCACTGATTTCCTGTGCTGCTAAGAGGTGGGGGCTAGTGAAAAGGGCCGGCGGATCACTGGGGCTTGACCTGGAAGGAAGGGATCACTGGGACGTGATCCGGAAGGATATAGACTGGTTCTATAGTTCCTTGTTCTCTTGGCTTCCTCTCCTGCCATAACGCGAACAGCTTCTCTCTGGCGAGGCCTCTGCCAAGCTTTCCCACCACTGCTATCCGTCCATGAATGGACAGAAGCTTTCTGAAAGTATGAACTAAAATAAACCTCTCCTGGGGCTGAGAATGTAATTCAGTGACGGGAGCACTTGCCTAGGAAGTGCAAGGCCCCAGGTGTGGTCCCCCAGCATCACATAATAACTGGGCATAGTGGTATATTCCTGCAATGCCAGCACTTGGGAAACCGAGGCAGGAGAATTGCTGTGAGTCTGAGGCTAGCTGGGCTCCATAGTGTGTTTGAGACCAACTGGATTACAGAGCGAAACCCTGTCTCAAAACAAGCAAACAAAAAAAAAAAAAATAAACCTTTCCTTTCTTAAATTGTGGATATTTGGTATTACGTACCAGAAACAAAAAATGAAAAGACAATGTCCCGATCCACTCAGGACCAAATAACCCTAGCGGGTTTCTGCTTTGAGGTTAGAGCTTTTGGGGTGGGGGAGCATTTTATCTCCTTTTGTGCATATGTTGAATCAAGAAACACAAAATAAGATTAATAGGCTAGTCAATCACATGCCACTCATTTCAAAACGTCGGGTGTATCCTGGGTGCACAGTGAGTGCATACTTGTGGGTTGGCAAGGAGCACTGATGTGGTGTGAGCGACTCACGCTAACGGAAGAAGGAGGTTAGGCACAGAAGGAGGAGGAGGGAACCTCGTTAGAAAAGGCGGGTAACAGCACCATGCTTCAAAAGTTCAGTGGTTGACTTGACAGTAAGTGGAGGAGGGATACATATCTGCAGTTGACCTGTTTGCTGTATTCGGGGTACCTCTGAGACAAGTCCTTATGTGTTAAGGTTAAAGTTCACCCTCACCATAATTCCAAGGTTACTATCGCCAAACTCACTGTTTTTGTTTGTTTGCATTTGTTTTTGTTTTAATGAATAGCAAAATCATCTCCGATCGATCCAAACATTTTATGGCAGCCATTTTCTAAACGCATCGTTTTGAAATCCTGAGCTCTAGACTGTGGGCAGCACCAAAGCAGAAGCAAATGGGAAGAAAAGTTCAGCTGATTCCCCGGCAGCAGTAGGGAGGAAGCACTTTTGGAGCCTGATGATCAGTAAACGTTGACTTGAGTTATCTGGAGAGAAAGGACGCTTGTGGTTATGGATGAAAGAGGAAAGTGGGAGAAGGGCTAAAAGCATGAGGCAACAGGGCGATGGGAAATTGAGGGAGGGTAGGGTAAGAAATCTACAAGACCAAGAGAGGGAATGCAAAATGCCTGGAAGTTTTGGGACAAGAGGAAGCTAAACCCAAAAATGAAAAGAAAGGTGAGAGCATGGTGGGAGAGACAGCGATCAAAGGAAAGAAAAGAAGAAGTCAGGCGCCACGGCACAGGCTTGTAGTCCAGTACTCTGGGAGCTTGAAGCAAAAGGATCACAAGTTTGAGCCCAGCCTGGGCAACTGAGCAACAGCGAGACTGTCTCAAGGTCGGAACTAAAAAATGGGCTGGGGATGTAGCCAGTATGATGGTTCTAGGCTCAAGAAAGGAAAGAAGGAAGAAAGGAAGGAAGGAAGGAAGGAAGGAAGGAAGGAAGGAAGGAAGGGAGAGAATAAAAGAAAAAAAGAAAGAAAAAAGAAAGAAAGGCAGGAAGAAAGAAGAACAGGCCAATGTAGGTTTGACTTGGAAGCATCTCTGAACAGCCCCTTCTGGCCTTGCCTGTAGTAAACATAGCTTAAACCTTCTGGTCACTTAATAAAAACAAGGCCACCAGATGATTTCATAGACACAGTTCAGTTGTGATTTAATAAATTTCTCACATCAATTTCTAAAATCAGTGGTGCAGTGCTATGAATGGAATTTTCCAGAAGATGCATTGTTGAATTGGATGGGATATCTGATGAATGAAATGTTTGCTTGGGTTTACCTGGAGAGCAAACTGTGGTTAGTAGCCAACAGGACAGCCCGGAACACATGAAAAGCCCAGGACTGTCCTCACCCTTGCAGTCACAGCTCCTCTACGCTGGAGGTTGCAAAGAGGAAGTCATTATCAACCCTGCCATTGGGAAATTCTCTTCACTTCTAAATTGGTTCTCTTTGCTCTTTCTCTACAACTCCACAGTCAGTCACCACTCCGTGTCCACATTGCTGGGAATTCTTAGGAGGACAAAGGTTCCCAGGGCAAAGTTTCATGCTTTATGTAAACACAACCCCGTTTCTATTATTTTCCTTTTAACCATGAGCAATGAAGCTGGAAACTCAAACGTGGACTTTATTTGTGATGACTTTGCAGGAGCCTCATTCTCTCGGGAATCAGCAGAACCCCGCCCGGCATGAACGTATCTTTGCTGCCTCTTCCACCCTTGCACAATTAATTCCTTTATTAACTTGATAAAACGCAAAATCTGATTGCATAAGGCTAGAGTCTCCATTTGAAATGAACATGCTTATTTAAAACAGAGCTCTGATGACATTTGTCTGCTAAAGGAGCTTACCTGCTTTGCTACACTTGAGGTTTTATTGATCATTATGGCTGCCTATGTGGGCAAGAGAGAGATTCAGAAAGGGGAAAGATCAGTCGCTCAAAGATGCCTTGCAGAGAACAATGACCTAGTCCTGTGAAGGATCTGGAGGAAGGAAAAGCAGTTGTTCCCAGTCCTTGGGTCACAGACTAGTTCTGGTCCATGGCCTGGTAGGAAGCAGATGCCACAGCATGAAGTGAGCAGTGGGTCGGCATGTGAAGCTTCACTTGCATTTCTGGTGTTCCCCGTCACTCTCATTACTGCCTGAGCTCCACCTCTTGCCAGATTGGCTCTGTGGTGGCCTTAGATTCTTGTAAGGGTGCAAACCATGCTTTCCCAAACTCGGCTAGATGTGGGAGATCTAGACTGCATGCTCCTTCTGAGAACCAATGCCTGATGATCTGAGGTGGTGCCGAGGCACGGGTGCTAATGCCGTCTCCTCCTTCTCTAATCCACAGAAAAAAAGTCTTTCAGTAGACTGGTCCCTGATGTCAAAAAGGTGGGGGCTGCTGTAATAGAGAGGTTGTCAAAAAGATGGGAGAAGAGAGTCATCAAGGCAAAAATGTAAGAAGACTTCAGATAGCTTTGTTTCTATTTTTAGTGCTTGAAGAGGTCTACAGAACTTTATGTGTTGAAATGGGACTAATTGGAATGAGACTATCTCCAGAAAACCAAATAGTGAATGGTTCAGAGATGATAGAAATACATAAAAGAGAAAAATACCACTTGATGTTTAGTAACTCTTTACCTGACTTGTGAAATGAACACGATCAGAGTCACTTCCGTGTGAAAGCTAAACAAGTTGAAATCAATGCCACCACAGCTGAATGGAAAGGGTTATTGGGGATTACAGATGAGGATGAGGGAAGTGGAGGTGAGCTGGTCAAAAAGTTCAAATTGTCCAGGCCCAACAGAACAGGTCTGTCATCCCAGGCACCCCACTTCAGAACATTGGGCATTAGATTCTCACAAGGACCTTGCAGCCTAGATCTCATGTCAAGCAGAGAGATAAGTGGTACCCATGGAAGTGCTAAAGCGCTGCTTCTTCCACCTGAGCCAAAGGACTGAAACCATAAATGTGTGGCCTACCAGGGAGCCACCATCTCTGTGCTCAGTAAAACATCATCCATTGCTCTCTCTGTAACCTTGTGAGTACTTACTTATACATGTGGACATCCTATATCCAAAGAGCATTTACCATGCAGCAAACATACCACAATAGTCTTGCTGTGCACAGTTTCACATGTTTCTCATAATAGTTATAGGTGAAAGTCACATTATTGTTGCATTGTACAAGAGGGAACCACCCAGGAAAGAGGCCATACAGTGGTACCACCAAAAGTGGAAAACAAGTTGGTCTTTAGCCCCAGTGTATTTTTAAAACTCATATCTCCTTTTCCTTGTCTTCTCTCTTCTTCTTCTTCTTCTCCTCCTCCTCCTTCTTCTTCAACATATTTTTGGTTGCAGAAAGGTGCTATTAAAGTCAGTGTCTTGCGGTCAGTGTAGTTGGCTAAAACACTCAATCCTCTAATCATGAAGTAACTGTGCCTTGATACCAGCACATCTGCAATGCTCAGTGGAAATGGGAAGAAGGGATCAACACATAGCCGGTCATATGAAGTGGCATCACCCCAACTGACGCGCATGGTTTATGGGTAGAAGAATGCAAATGCTATGGTCACTTTATATGAGGGCCACAGTTCTGTTATTTTTCAGCTCAACTGTAGCCCATAACTTTATTACCATCAAGAATTCACTTCTATTTTGATCATGACTTCCCCAGTAGAATTTCTGATTTTTCTGCTCTTTCTCATTTCATAAGTGTTAAATATTTTTCTCCACTTGTAATTCTCTCAAACCCCATTAGCCTAATAGACATTGCATTTTCATCTTCATAAGCCTCAAAACTGTTACACTCAATATTTTCATACCGGCCTGGACCTGTGCTATACTTCAATAAGGTAATATATATGACAGTCTTTAAATATAACCACAGAATCTGAAAAAAATTATGTATCTCCTTGTGAATAATAATAAGCAGTTTTCTAAAAATTGTGTTGTTAAGACACAACTTTCACACAAACAACTCTTGGTGCAAATGACCATGGTCATCTGAGAGCTGGCTCACTCTTCAAAGACAGAAATTTGACAGTGGCAAGAAACTCTAAAGGTAATTCAATCAATAGGTAAGGGATCCTAGCGAGGCGTAGTTAGTGCATGCCTGTGATATCAGTACTCTGGGAGGCTGAGACTGATCATAAGCTCAGGCCCCATCCAGGCAACTTATTGAACTAGAGAGAGCCTGCCTCAAAATCAAAACCAAAAAATGAACTGGGGATGGTGACTAGTCTGAAGTTCCTGGGTTCCATCCCAGGCACAACAAGAAAGAAAAGGAAGAAAGGAAGAAAGATGAAAAGGAGAAAAGATTTGTGCTCTGTATTAACTAATTGATAGGTATTTATATAGAAAATGCCAATACATTATTAAAGAATGAATAAATGGATTAAAGAATAGAGGGTGATGGTGTGATTGGCTACTGCCTCTAGTTTCTGTGCAGTGAAACATAATCTAGACAACATCTCCTCCTGCTCACAACCATCTATCCATTTCCCATTATTCTTGGTAGAAAACAGGAGTATTGCACCTTAGAGACCTTTGTGACCTCTGCCTCCCTTTCAGACCCATTCTCTTATGTCTGTTCTCTTTCATTCCAGACCAACTCCACTCATCTTGTTCTTCAAAGATACCACCTGCCTTCCCCCCAGGGTCTTCAGGGGTGTTAGTTTTTTTTTTTTTTTTTTTTTGCCTGCATCAATCTTGGCCCGGAACTTTGTGAGTCTCACTGCTTTAATTCATCGATTCTTTCTGCTTAGTGCCACCCTTCCGGAAGACACCATTTATATCTGCTTCCTCTACTGAAACTACACTTCCTCATCTGATCTGTCAGTAGCCCTATCTCTAGGTCCTACGTGTTTACACAGTGCATGGAACATATTTAATGCCTAATTGACATTTTTAATAAGTTAAGGAAGTCACACAACTTCCACAGTAAAGTAGGATCTTCTGAGATGATGACCATATCGATTTTTTTTCTAGGGCAAAAGAAAGTGAGCTGGTCAAGTATTGTGCACAGAAACATGGCCACTCACTAATATCAGTTTTTTTTTTTGGTGAGAGATTTCTTTAATTTGAAGGTATCACAGGTACAAATACTGGAGAATCCATATTTTTTCTTCACAGGTATGTGAAAATTGTGACGATTTTCCACCTAGCTGACTCCACACCCCCTCCCCCATGTTATGGTGAGACCATAGAAAGGCAAGAGATGATCTGTTGGTCCAAGAAGTATGAATCTCTTTTTCTTGAATAAAAGTAAGTGGCACCCAGAGAAAAACCATGACTATTTGCTTCATTAAGAGCCTCCTTTTCCCATATTTTCTTTTTTCTTTTTAAAGATGGAGTGGAATATGGGACATTTCCAGAAAGAAACATACCTGAAAATTTGGATTCTAGCCTGCCGTATGCTGGGCTAGGTAATTTGTGTATTGGGATTTGCATGCTCAGTTTCTAATCTAGGAAATAGAGAAAGTGGTGGTGGGAAGACAAGAAGGCAGGAGGAAGAAAGGACAGAGAAAGGAAGAATGGAAAGAAAATTTTGATCCAGCAATATGATGCAGCAGCCAGCATTTGGTTCAACTGGAATGCAGATCTCATTCACATTGCTCTTCTATGAGTATTTTAGAATATAAAATGTACAAAAGGATAAAAATAATATAACTACCAAGCCCGGTGGTACAGATATGTAATTCTAGCACTGTGGGAGGCTGAAGAAAGATCACAAATTTAGGTCCAGGTCCTGCCTCATAATCAAAACTTAAAAAAAGAATCATACCAAAGCCATCACCCATCCTCAAACCATGAGTTCATAAGAAAATTGTCTTCTAGGAAAACTGTCACTGGTGCCAAAAGGTTGGGAACTGCTGCCTTAGTCTATTCAGGCTACCATAACCAAGGAACAAAACCTAGATGGCTGATAAGCAATAGAGATTTATTTTTCATGGAGTCTGAGAAGGTCAAGATCAAGGCATTGGCAGATCCAGAGCCTGTAGGGGACGTAGTTATTTCTTACCTGATACTTATTTGTGGTGTCTTTACATGCTATTATAGATAAGGCCAAGGGGCCTCTGTGGGGCCTATTTTATAAAGGTAAAATGGGCTTTGCTATGTGATCCAATCACCTTCCGAAGTTCCTACCTCATAAAACCTTGAAGATTAGGCAAAGTTTTTAATATATGAATTTAGGCCATATTGAATGGCTGTCTTCAAATGGGATATTGACTCTCATAACCTCAAGGATGCAACAGGAAATGTCTTCCTGGAAACTGAGGAAGAACATTGCTGGTGCTACAGACTCCAGGGGTCTTGATTGACCCTGCCCCTTTTGAGCCACACAAAGAGCCCTGGAGAGGCTATCCATCTCTTCGGCATCACTTCTTCATGTTTAAAATGAGGATGCTTTTACCAACCGTTCTCAAATGTGCCTTGGTAGACACTCAAGTAAGTTTGCATGTAACATGAGAATGCTGAAACCGGTCATACTGCGTGTGGCTTGGCAGACGTTCAATTAGATCTGCAAGTAAAATGAGAATGTTGAAATCAGCCACACTGAGGGTGGCGTAGTGGAGTCTTGGTGAGTCCACATGTAAGATGAAACCAGGCATACTGCTGATAGTGTGACAGGTGCTCAGCACATCTGCGGTGTGATTTTTTTTTATTGTTGTTGGTGCTGCATGACTACAAACCATCAGCTCCTCTGGGCCAATTGAGGGGAAAACTGCTACTAACATGGACAATAACATTAATAAATATAATTTAAGTTATACAAAAAATGTGTTCCCCGAAGAATGTTTGTAGACTCCTCCCATTGCACCACAATAAAGGATTACTTTATGATAACAGAAAAAAATCCTAAAAATCCTGGATTTGTAAAAGGAAAAATGTGATGAGTTACTAAAAAGAGGTGGACTCAAGATTTTACATTTCTAAAAATCTCTAGAAAGACTCTGAGTTTTAATGTGACTTCTTCCCACGCCGTCAGCTTGACACGGTTTATGGACCCAAAGCATCTCCTAAGATTAAGCTTCCGATTTATGAATTTCTTTCTAGATAGTTGGGCTTTTGCTTGTGACTCTCTTTGACTTTCTGTCTTTGTCTCCCTTCTGTCTATCCGAAATTTACAATTAATGAGGACAATGGCGACCGCAACACTACTAATAAACAATCAAACACATGCCATAATCGCATGTGTACTGTGCGTGTAACAGTTGTTACCTGCTAAGCACAAGGCCTCACTTTGATTTTCCAGCACCACATAAGCTGGGCGTGGTGGTTTACGCCTATAATCCCAGTTCTTAGGAAGACGAGGCAGAAGGATTGTTGTGAGTTCTACAGGCCGGCCAGGGCTACCCAGTGAGTTCAGTACCAGCCTGGACTGCAGAGCGAGACGCTGGCTCAAACAAAACAAAACAAAATAAAACAAACAAACAAACAAACAAAAATCAGATGTTCTCTGCTAATAGCCTTAGTGGGTAAGATGCTTTTCAGACTTGGAGAAAACAATGAAAGGCAGAAAAACTTAGCAATTTGCCCAATGCCCACATGAGCTGGTGGTAGAGTCAGAGTTAGCCCGGTTGTCCCATTTTTACAACCTGTTTACATAACATTTGACTTTTGATGCCTTTATTGTACATTACAACTCTTAAAGGAGCCCCCAATATATGGGTCTGCAATAAAGCAAAATGATTATAACAGGAGCATCCTGACTCTAACAAGATTTGAAATTTAGGTCCTGTGGGGCATCTTATGAAAATAAAAATTCTTATTGTGTAAACTCCAATTAACTCCTTGTTCTTCCATGCTTATTTCTAAGGGGAGGGAAGAGAAAATGTGAAGTTTTTCTTGGCTGTAGTCTCAGTCATCACTGCTGTATTTGAAAATCCACAGGCCCAGGATTTGCTGCACTGACTGGACATTTCTGAAATAGTAGCACTATCAGGTAGATCAGATTGTTGGCACAAGCGTTGGCAGCGGAGAGACTCAACAAATACATTTCATCATACTGACCCTGTGCTAACAGCAACTTTCTGTGGATAACCTCATGGGAATGGAAGTTGAGAAAGGGCTATTTCAAGGCTGCCAATGCCTTAATCTCTGCTCTGTTCAAAATGCAAACTCGCTGCTTTTTATGCTCACAGTAGTAAAAGTAATCTGTGGGATTTTTTTTTAATCCTCAGCATGGGAAGGTAGAGAGAAAAGGGAACACGGGGAATCCCATGGAAGCGGTCCACAGTGACAACGGGGGGAAGAACATACAAGTCACCTCCTTAGAAAAAAAATAAAGCATGTGAAAAGGGAAACATTAAGGGGGAAAGGTGTAGGAAATTCACCCACCTCAATTATAGGAGGGTAAAAAATATAGCTTTTATTTAAAGTAACCAACACTCAGTTCTTTGTTAAGGAAAACTGCAGACTCCAAGGCTCCTGAGTTATCAGGGAACTGTTTCCTGGGAATACGTCCACCCGGTCCACGCAGCCGGCTTCACAAAGGCAGACTGGACAGTGCAAATAATTCTGTAAAACACACAAGAGGGTTCCAGGCTTTGTTCTAACGACTGTGATATTGAGGTAATGGAAATTTTGGGAGTTTTCACATCAGCTCTGCCCAGAGCTGGATAGCTTCCAGGGTTGGGGGGACCTGACAGCTCTTCGTATAGCTAAAGGATCTTTTGGTGCCCAAGGCCTCTGTGTGATACTCGATCCACTATGCCCCAGCTGAGGCTGAGATGACAACTTCTAGGGGAGGGGTAGGGGCCATCTTCACCCCACCCCGATAGTGGAATACAAACCTCACGGTCATAGATAGGGGATGGACTTCAGCCACAAGGACACGAGGCTGGAGACTCACTTATCTTGAGGCTGGTCTTCAGAGTAGCGGTGGGAAGGGTTCCACGTCCTTGGTCCTGCCAGTATCTGCCGCAAGTCTGCCTGTGACCCTGGGATCCTCCCATTCTCTCTCTTGGCCCTCCTGGTTGTTAGAAGGGATGCTCAAGGAATGGGACTCCAAGTGGTTTGCAGAATATTGGGAAAGAGGCCCATCGTCCTGCTGTCTGTTAGTCATTACCAAATGACGGTTCTCCACGGGCGATTTAAACAGTGTGGTAGCTTTGTTATGACTGTATAGAGTGCTTCCAAACCTATTGAACCATTTTTTTTTCATTGTGATTTATTTGTGTTCCTTAATTGAAACAAAATGGTGCAGCATTCTATAATAATGGTACCAAGCCCTTTAGCCCACAATCGTGTCCAACGCTACTTCTCCTTTTCTTTTCTCTTTTCTTTTCTTTTATGGGGTCTGGCTATTATAAGTTCGCCCTAACTACTTGTACGTCTGGGTGTGACATTCCAGATTGGATACAACCGAGAGAGCCCTGTGATGCTCAGTTCTAAATCCAACCCTCACAGCCTTGTTATCTTTGTCAGAGCAACCTAGTAACTGCTTCCTCAATGTTTTAATTTAGATTTCTGAGATACACGAGGAATGTAGATGTTCTCCCCACCCCCACCTTAAATATGTGAGACTTGCCTCACTGTTTCTAGGACAGGCTAAAAAGAGACAGATCCAGCAGCACTGTAGCCCTGAAATGTTATTCTGAGGCGTTTTTCAGATTTCAGTCCTTCTGTAGAGGAGCTGGGCCTTGCTCGGGGATACACTGCACAGGGAAAAACAGTCCTGGCATGGCCTGGACATGATGAGGATGCTCGGATAATAATAACCAGGAGGCGGCTAATTGTTTCAATTGTTTCAATCCTGTAGTTCCAGGGGGTTGTAAATGAAAAAGAAAGATGAGAACAACTCCTATGTCTTTTACTATAAATCTTGAATGCAAACATTTTTTTTTAAAGCCATTTACAGAACACAATAGATCTTTTCATAGGTCTTTTTTGGAATGTCTACTGCCATATGTATTTAAATTAAAGAATCCTTCTGGTGGGATGGAAAGGGGAGACCAAGTCATCCGCTGACCAGGAGCTTTCTGGGTGACGGGTTAGCCATCCTCGTGAGCCCAGAAGCATCTGGTAAAAAAGCAATTATAGCGATTTCATCGGGTCATGCTTGGACTTGAAAAAAACCCTTTGGCATTTTTTTTTAAAACCTCATTTTGTCCTTGAGAAAATCAGAAGTCCGTGGTTAGTGTATCTGGACACCAAAGGAGATACCCAATCCAAACTCAGGAAAAACAAAGAGCTATTGTGATAGGCTAAATGCATCCTTCTCAGGAGGCACTTGGAGTTTCACTGCCTTTGTTTGCCAGCTCACTGCTTTTGCCCAGGTCCCTAGCAGCTGACAAACAGAGCCTAAAATTTAAGACAGTCTGCAAAGGTCAAGTACACTTGCCTTGCACTTTCTGTGAAAGAAGAGCCCAGGCGTCTTGCCTTGAAAAAGTAGCAAAACCAAACAATGCAGAGGCTTAAGCGTTTATCTATTGGAATTCTTTTGCATCCTGAGCAACATCCTTGTATCGATGCCTTTGTGGCATTATCAAGACCCATCGTCAGTAGATTCTTCCACAGTTCTGGATTCTGAGGCCTTAAAGATATGATAAACCAATGTGTCTGAAATCTTAAAAAACGAAAAAAGAAAGAAAGAGAAAGCAGAAATCCAAACAAAGAGAGTTGGAATAACAAAGAGAATAACATGATACTTGTTTACAAAGCCAACTTCTAAGAGTGGGGTGCTCCAAGTTAATTTCAAAGGCTAATCGCCAGCGCAACTATCGTGATCTTCATAGGAAAATCCAATAAAGCTGTCAAAGGGCTTTAGTATTAAGTGCTTTGTGGTTGGGGAGCTATCAGTGGGTTTGCATTTGTGTTAGTTTCTGCCTTTAGTCACTGAGGTGCCCTTTCTGTTGTGACGATTTAGGTTTTTTGCTGTTTTTTCATTATTTAACCAAAGGAAACAGTTATTAGTTTCTACAAATTTTGGCAGATAAAACTCAGCAAGGAAGAAAATACCCATTTTCATTTCCTTATAAGCTCCTCAGTCTATAGCCTATGTAACCCTTTCTCCCACCCAAAATTAAAAGAAAGTATTTTGGGTTAAGAACACAGCAATCAGTTGTGAGGAGCAACGTGTATTTCTTAAAACAAGATCCCCCCCCACCCCACCCCACTAGCTGAATTCTCTCCTCGCAGGAAAAATGTGTCTGCTGACATAAGTCGCATCTGGCTCATCACAATTCATGAAGATGCCAGGTCAGAAGGGAAGAAATGAGATCCCATGGCGCCAACAAACAGAGGAAGAAGAGATTTCGGAATCCATGACTTTAACTGGGGACAAAGTTGGAGGTTGTGGAGAAAGAGGGGATTTTGGGGGAGAATGTTGATTTTATTTCTCTTTTGGCTTCAATAAGAAGATAGACGAGGTCTTTCCCACAGGACATAGATGTTGCTGCCATGTTAGTTGCTCAGAGAAGACAGTGTATGTGGCCTGATAACATCTTTGCTCATGGCTGGTCAGTATTATAATGATCTAGCTTAAGGACTTTAAAAACATCTAATGTGAATCAAGGCCTGGTGGCACAGACCTGTAATCCTAGCACTTTGGCAGGCTGAGGTAAAGGATTCAAGTTCAAGTCCTGCCTGGGCAACCTAGCAACTTACTTAGAACTTGTCTCAAATAACATATATGTAAAAAAAAAAAAAGTCTGGGGATTTTAGGTTAAGTGCAGGCCCTGTGTTTAATTCCTAGTCAAGAGAGAGAGATAGAGAGAAAGAGAGACAGAGAAGGAAAGAGAAGAGAGAAAAGAGAAAGAAAGAAAAGAGAAAGAAAATTGAGAGATGGAATTGAAATCTATACTTCACGCTGTTGATGTAAGTTTCTATGAAGAGTAGTATACTTCTAAGTATTTAACTTTGCCCTTTGCCATAAATTCATCTCTCTAAAACTGTTAAAAACGGTTCTAAAGAAAACCACTGATATTATTATGTCCTGCACAGTCTTTACAAATTCTATATGTCATTCATAGTCAAGTGTTAAAAAAAAATCCTTTACTCTGGTATACAAACCAATGTTCAGATACTTAAAAAGTTTGCCTAAAACTTATATTTTACTAGGGGGAAGTGACAGGCACTGGTACTTCACCTTTTAGCCAATGTCACAAATGCATATAAAATGATTTTGATCTCAATTTAAACTCTTAGGATAAAATATCAATATGTATGAGAAAAGTGGTATTCAAGTGCACTTTAACAGGAAGCTCCTTTACTTTCCACTGTTGGGTGGTTTCCCTGATTGGCTACTGTGGTGGTTTGGATCTGGAATGTCCCCCCAAAGCCTCATATTCTTATGGATACTGTGTACAGTTGGGAAGTGGGGCCTCGCTGGAAGGAGTGGATTCTTGGGGACTGACCTGGAGGGGCGTGTGCTGATTCTGCCCTTCTTCTGAAACTTCCCTTTCTACTGCCTTGCTGTGAAAATCTCTGTTTCTAGGGCTCCGTCTCTTGCCCCAGACCTGGCTACAGCTCTGCCATATGTGATTCCTCCATTTTTCAGCCACCCACCTGTGAAAGGACCGAGACCTTCTGAACTGGGAGCTAAAATAAATCTTTCCTCCCTAAAGTTGAGTCACAGCAATGAGACCGTAACTGAGACAGTGATGCCCCCAGTTTCTGTAGAAGACCACCTACCCCACAATCCCTTCCAACACGCTCTCTATAGTTGCTCCACTCTAGACACTATGTGCTTTGAAAACCGCTATCTCTACTCAGAAAGTTGGGCTTATGATCTATCATTGAGCAAAAAAATACTTATCCCATTGGCTATAGTCATAGGTTCATGGGTGAATATAAATTCAGTCAAAGCAATCAAACCTAGCACAAGACTTCTTTGGGAAAGATGAAGACTTACTGAGAGAAATGTTGATATTGAAAGCCTCAAGCTACTGGGAAACCATATTTCCAGCTGTAAGTCCATGGACCAGAAAGAAAAGGAATGTTTTGGGATATGTTTTGGAAGTTGAATCCACAGAACTTGCAGAGTTGACTAAATCTTCTTAGAGTTTGGGTGTAAGGCATGACAAAAGGTGGAATTGGAAATGTTGAATTTTGGCTGCAAATCTTGGTAGAAGGTACGGCTACTTACTGAGTAGAAGAGATATCTAATGAGATGCAAAGTCGAATGAGAGGGGAAAGTCATGTGATCTACTTTCATTAAGGGAGGTTTAAAATGTCTGGGATTCATTCAAATAGAGAGGTCGATCTGGAAATCTGGGAAGAGGAAAGTTTAGATAGACAGACAGACGGACTGAGAGATAGATATCAGACCATCAGCATTTGGTAAGTATTTAAAGTCATTGTATTGAAGGATAGAGACAGCCTAAGCTCTTTGAAATGCCTGTGTTTATGTTGAGGGTGACGGACAGACCAACAGAAATGGTTTAATGGCTCCTACTAGCTCTCAAAATATAAAGTCCAATCTCTACATAAAACAATTCTTAATCTGCTCCTTGGTACCTTTGCAACATCTGCCTGTCTGTCTTTCTTCTGGCCTGCATTGCAGATACCTTAATGCCCTGGAAGCCCTTCACTAAGATGGCTCAGTTTTCCCCCAGGTCTTTGAATGACTGGTCTGTCAGAAATGTTCTTATATCCCACCCTAAAACACCTTTGGATCTTCACAGCCAACTTAGAGGCCGCTTCTTTTGTGACTCATCTCTCCAACTTTGGATTGGGACGAATTCTTGTAAGTGTGTTGTTATTATTGTCTACTTAGCTCTTCTCTTAGAATGCTCCCTGGCGTTAGAGGCTGTGCAATTTGATTTGTTCACTTTTATATCCCTTGGGATCCATGTCAATACCTGGGCCCCGGTAAGTGCATAAAAACTCCACGTCAATCCAGTGTCCACTTGACTACATTAGTCACATCTCCCTTGCTAGGTCAAAATATCTAGCGCTCTCAACTTAAAGGAGGAGAGGCTTATTTTGGCTTACAGTTTTCAGAGAATTCAGTAACTTCTCAGCCCAGGAAGATAGCAAGCACAGAATAAGAGGGACCAAGGGTGCAGCAACAATGCAAAGTCAAAGCCCTAGGAGGTCATTGGAGTCTCCAGGAGGAGACCTGGACTGAAGGCCACAGGCAACAGCAGCGAGGATGTCCTGACTTAGAAGACTGGAGCTCTTCAGAGCAGACTCGCTTCCTTCTTTCCCTTTCAATCCACCCAAGGTACAAGCCCAGTGGTGGGTAACCATCTATAACAGGGCTGAATCTTTCTTGGGTTTTACTGGCCTATATGTCAGTTAGGCACAGGTATAACCAGGACTGTGCTTTATTAAGCTACCAAGGTATTTCTTATTCCAGTCAAGTTGACATTACAATTAACAATTATCATTGATAAATGAATTACTATACCATTGATATTTTGTCCCCAGTGTAGACCAGTACTCTGGAGTACTATGACCTGGCCTCCTACATCAATATGTATCAAGATGGCCTGGAGCATTTGCCAAAGTGCAAGTAACTATATGCCGTCCCTACCATTTTTGTTTCAGTAAGTCTGGGGAGGGGATTAAGAATATGCATTCTAAGAAGTTCTCAGCTAGTGCTGAGACTGCTAGCCCAAGGCTTCCTTATTGAGATTTAATGCCTAGGGACTTGCTCTTGTAGATGTTTCTATTGCACACTCACCTCTAACTTGACCTGATTAGGTCATCCCTAAAATTCAGAGACACTACCAGAGTGAAGTCAGTGAAGCTGTGCAGGGATGGTTTGATTTCACAGTGGACACCATGTTCACATAAGGCAGGCCCTTTCTGTCTCTAAAGAGAAAAATGCCAAAGTAAAATAACCTATTTTATACAGAAGCCCCTTGAAGTTCCTCCATGTCTAACTGTACTGAAACTCTCCCTTAGCAAAGCCTCGCTAAAAAGTGCCTTTCCCCCCATGAGTCAGGTTGTGCAAAGAGGCACCCTACACTCCACTTTGTATTGTTTGCATGACTGAGAGAAGGTCGATCAATGTTGTGGATCCAGACGTCAGAGCGATTAGTCTTTAGTGAAAATGACCGTTAATTGGTTGGCTGACCTCTCCCCTCATCCTACACAAGATCACCATCTTAAATCTCTTCCCTCTGCTTGCCAATCCAGCCACAGCTGCAGTGACCAGTTGGAGCAAGTGTAATGGATGAGACGTACACCAATGAATCCACTCTCCACTTGCTTCTGCCTCAGAGCTTTGCTGGTGTTGAAAGGGACACGTTTACAGTTTCTACCCTCAGGATGGCACAGGATCAGAGATCTACCAGTCTTCAGTGTCTTGAAGAGACGCACTTGATCCCATAGCCCTGCAGTGGCTTCTCTCCTTGTCATTGCAGCCACCATCTCTCCCCCCTTCTCCCAGGAACAATCATATTCTCAAGAAACTATTCTTATGTAAGCCTTTGTCTTTGAAGGAATGCAGGCTGAGTTACAATCCAAAGCAAAAAGTTGCAATGGGAGGCGAAAGTTTTGCTCCAAGAGCTCCGTAAGACCAGGTGCGTACACACAGCCGAAGGGGACGCAAGTGACCTAAAAAAGGAGGTGAATGCTTCTCACTCAAGTACACGAGAGGTATTCTTTCACTTGAATTATTTGAACACTGTGAAACTAATCCTCGGTTCAGTTTTAGAGCACTGGTTAGGAAATTCTGCATTCATTTGAGAGAACGTGTAAGATTTACTGGGCAGAGAAAAAAGAGAAACTCACCCATTTGCGAAACTTTTGGGAATTCAGAGGCAATAAAATTATTCTCTTTTAGTTCAACAGATGTATTACTAATGATAATAAAGACAAGAGTATTCAATAACATGTATTAGAACCCAACTGGAAGAACTGTTTTCCAATTTAAATTGTGAATAGTTAATACTATTTATTTATTTATATAATAGTGTGTGCAAAACTCAAAATTCTCAAAGCTTGCTGAAATTTCAGTTGACTTTCTCAGCCAGCATAGGAGTTAGATAAGGCAAGTGGTGTTTCCTTCTGTGGAATGAAGTAACTGAACCTGAGCTACTGGCCTCCCCGGCTCATGGTAAACTCCTACACTACCTTAGTTAAGGAGCTTACGTAGAACTGTGGAGAGAGTTAATATTGGGAAGTGTGGAAACTCAGGTTATCCATCCTCCAGGCCAGTGATCTTAGAGGCAAAAATGACAGTGACAGTTTCTGGGGCTGGGCACAATAATTAATAAAGTAATACAATAAGGAAATTTCTGAAAGTTTATTCGGAATCTTGTCCTGTCTTGAAAATGAGTTTACATACGCTGATGATAATTCAGTTGCCTGTAATGACTTTCCAGAGCAAGCCCAGCCCGTGAGCGCTCTTTGTCACCATTGTCCCCTCTAATTGGTTTTATTTCCATGGCAGCCGGATCTCCCACGCACAGGACTTGCCCTCCTGCTTGCACTGGAGGGAACACAGCATACGGGTTCCCACATGGGGTGTCCAGATGTCCTGGATTAACCAGAATGACACACGAGCTGGAGCTACTGTCCGCCCGGTTGTGTGCAGACATTCTGGAGGGAGTGTCCTTCCAGAACGAGGTTCTTAGAGTCCTGTGAAGGGAAGATACTCCTGTCTTTCAACATTGTGGTCTCGGGAGAATGAAGAAAGAGGCTCTCCGGCCCAGCCCTGGGGAGGACTTGACTGCTTTTGTTTGCAAGGAAATGTTTCCAGCTCTATAAAGCGCTTCCCTTTCTTGTGAAGAAGAAAGGAATGATACAAGCTTACACATTTTGTAAGACTCTTAAAGGAGGGATTCCTGAAAGTTTGCCACTTGGGATAGATTACTAAGAGATTCCAGCGAGAGAAGGGGGAGAGAGGGACGGGGACAGTAGGTGCTGCACGGAGGAGGCGTTGGCCTCAGCATGCTAACAGTGGCAAGCAGGGGTACAGGGGGCTGCGAGGAAAGCCCCGGCTGTGGCTAGAGTGCCATCCACTTCTAGCCGGCTTCTACCAGGCCCAGAAGTCTCTCTCAAAGTCATCATTAATCACTGCTTCTCCTTCCCGAGAAGAAATGTGTTTTCTATAAGCCAGTTCTTATGAATAGAGCTGATTACAGAGCTGTAAAAGTCAGACATGAGTTAGTGTGCAGAGTCCCTAACGTCCCCAAATGCCACACCAAGGCAGGACTTTTAAGTGCAATTATAACTTCTGGAACCAGCATAACACGATGTTCTGCATTTGAAAATCTGGGAAAGCATCTGCATGAATTTCTTATTCCATTTGCTATTTGCATACTTGCAAAATGTAAAAACCTGCTTTGGCATATGTCAGAAAAAAAAACTATAAAGTCCTTTTTTTCCCAGAATAATGGAAGTCAAAAAATATATAAAATGCAGTGTAAATATTTGTGTCAAAAGCTGGGTAAGGGCAATGGCGCGCTGGTTTCTTTTTTTGTGAATAGTTTCTTGCTCTTTTTAGCTTAGTAGTTTCAGTGGACAAGCAGGTGAGGATGGAAGTGTCAATTATTCTAGCTTACTAGGAGAATTTTGCCCTAATTAAATGGCAGACATAAGACTTGGCCTTCTCCAGTCAGATTTTAGTGCTGAAGTCCTGGTGGGTTCTGAGAGAATCTTGGGGTGTTGTCCAAGCTGAAACCCTATTACCGGTCTCTGCCACAGCCCAAGCCCGCACTCCATTCAACCACTTGCTCCGGCAGCTTTGGGGAATTGGGGTGGGTAATTTATTATTTTTTTTTATGTTTCAGTTAATGGAGGGCAAACAGATTCCCTTTGTGGCTTTTACTCTGGTATCACAGATCTGGAGATTTTCTATCAGCTTTGTCACTGATCAGTTAAATATCTAGACTTCAAGTTGTTGGATAAGAAAGGTACTTAGTTGGGTTTTAATTTTTTATATATATTTATAATAACAAGGATTGAACCCAGGGCCTTTGCTCTGAGCTGCTTCCCTCCTCACTTTTTTTTTTTTGATACAGGGTTTTTCTCTGTGGCCCCCTCCTCCTTTTTAAAATGTATTTATTTTAAGACAGGTTTCTCTCTAAGTCACAAAGTTGTCCAGGGTGAACTTGAACTTGAGGTCTTCTTGCCTCAGTTTCCCAGAGTGTTGTGCCACCACACCAAGTTTAATTCCTCCCCCACCACCTTTTTAGGATTAGATTCCCAGGCATATAGACAATAAACTCCTTTCTAAGAAAGGCCAAGACCCTTTTTTTTAATACCCTGGGATGGAAAAAATTACATTTGAATGAATAATTATGAATGGATGAGTAAATTGGAGGTTTCAGAAATCCCACATTGAGAAATAGCTCACTGGGCCTCCTCCCCTGCTCAGCTACTTCCCGAGCATGTAGGTATCGTGTGTCTCCCTGCCAGGTGCTGTTCTGTGTAACAGGGATCCAATGATGAATCAAATGCAGCTCCCTTAATTGAGAAGCTAATGGTTTTTCTGGGGATAAATGCATAGCCAGATGTTGGGTGTCATCAGGGAAGAGTCAGTGGAAGCTACCGACAGTCACAAGGGTGAGAGGAAGCTCTGTGGCTCCTGCTCAGCTCCTAACAGGTAAGTCTTTAAGAGGAATCTTTATTGAATGGGCTCTCGCTTCCGCAAGAGGACTTTGGCCTTCTTTCAAGACAGACCTGTATAATTCCTGGTCCAGGGGCTTTCATAACAAGTAAGGTCAAAGTTTACCCACCCTATTTTTAAAACAACCTTTCCCTTAATAATAAATGGAACACATGTGGGTCCACTATTGAAACAATGAGGTTACCCAGCTGGTACCACCTGACCCCATGACGACTCTTACTAGCATGCTTTATATATTTTAGCAAGCCTTATCAACAAAGCCAATCAAACAAAAATTGTGCCCCATCTATGGACTAAGTAGTTGTCCTGTGAGGTGTCAAGGTTCTGCCCGGAAGAGATGGTAATGATTAACTTAGTACAAATCTTGTGTGTAGAGATAGTTGGCTGTTGACTATAAGGGTAGAGAGAGGTTAAGAGACACCTGGGGAGTGAGCCAGAGGTGCTGAGATTAACTGGCCTATTACGATGGAGGACATAAGAAAGGACTCGATAATGAACATTAAGAGTTGAATTCCA
The DNA here is from genome assembly GCA_004027205.1 of Ctenodactylus gundi. Classification (NCBI taxonomy): domain Eukaryota; kingdom Metazoa; phylum Chordata; class Mammalia; order Rodentia; family Ctenodactylidae; genus Ctenodactylus; species Ctenodactylus gundi. The sequence goes on along the minus strand of PVKB01002687.1, from coordinate 53,111 downwards.
TTGCTTACGACATGCCAGGCATGATTCTTAGCATGCTTTAAATAGGGTAGCTCATTTAAACTACTCTAAGGAATTTCTCCATCTCCCAGATGAAATAGAGGAACAGAGAGGTTGACTAATTCACCCAAGCTCACACTAACAGGAAGGGGCAGAGGCTGAGAAATTTGGTTCAGGAGAACAAGTTTTTATCATTATATTCTCATTATCGGCAGTGGAATACAGTGACATAATATAATGGAATGAAGTACACATTGTTAGGGGTTTCCATCTAAAATGTTTCCCAAAAGTCTCATGTGTTTGGAATGTGAATGGATTGCAGGGGTACTGTACACATACTTCTAGATTGATTGATACATTGATTTATCCATCAGTAAATTCAATGCTGAGGGACCTGGTCCAAGGTGGGTCACTAGAAGAATGACCTCAAGCAGTGTATTTCTGTCTTTGGCTCCTCCCCTCTCTCTCTGCTTCCTGGCCACCGTGAGGTGACCGGGTCGCCTCCATCCAGGCCCTTTCTTCCTCGGAACCAATCAATTGTGGACTGAATCTGCCAAAACTGGTGAGTCTAAATACACCTCTCTTCCTCTAAGTTGTGAGTGTCAAGCACTGTGTCCAGCCATGTTAAGTTGACTAAGATTTGTGTTTGTTTCTATGGATTTGTATTTGTGTACACCAATATATGTTGTGTGTGAATGTATACCAGCATGCTAGTAATTGACTCTTGTGGGAAAGAAGTGACCAGATAGCCTTGGTCAGTAGATCTGCAAATTTCTCCAGGCTCCTGAGCCATGTATCACTGCCTGGGTATCATTTTATGTCGGTATGGTCCTCCCTGAGCTCTGGTCGGGTGACCAACCAACCCACTTTGCTTGGGATGTTCCGGGATTTGACACGGACAGTCCCATTTGGTTGGATGGGGTCGTCCTTGCTTCTACCCTCTTCTCACGACAAGACCTCACTGAGTTGGAAAAGCCTGTCCTGCTTCTTCGAAAAGCCTAATCTCGGTTTGTGCTTCTGATCCCTGGGATCCCTTTGCAAATCCCTCCTTCCATACCCTTATGCTGTGTTATTCATTCCTCCTGCTGACAAGGGACAGTCAGAGTGCCCTATCTCTCCCTCCTCTATCCATGCAGGATCTTCTCAGACCTTAGTCTCCTCACTGTGAAAAAGCATTCATTGGCCAGGTAGTGCCAAAACATTCATTTGAATGTCACCTTCCCCGATCTCCAATGAGCCACAAAGGAGTCCAGGGAAGAGGAGTCCAGGGAAGAAAACCTATAGGAAGAATAAATCCTAAGATGAGTTAGTTCCATTTTCCCATCGGATGCAGAAGTTCCCTCTGCCCAACTTGCATGCTAAATCCTCCTTTCATCTTTCACAGCTTCAACTTTTAGAAAATTCTCCTCTGTGTTAGTGGGAAATACCACCCATGCCAGTTCTACTTTCTAAGTCCGTCAAGAATAAAGCCTGTTCCACGAGGATTATGATTTTTCGATCACAAGGACATGGTGGAGGGTCACAAAGGCACAGCTCTAGAGGACGTAACAGGTATAAACACAGGAATGGAGGGTATGGGCTCTTGCATTGGGAATGAACTATAACTGTCATCCCTTGGGTGCACTAGGTTTTAACCTAGAAAAGAGTGGGGGAGCAAAGGTCACTTTTGTCTTCTGAAATAGACCAAGAAACTTCACTTTTGTTTGGAAGGAGACAATGTATTAGAGTGTTATCACCACAGTGAGAGGATTTAATATTAAGAACATAACCAATTAATCGTATTGATCAAGGCAGAAAAGTCTTAATAAATATCACAATTTTTTATTGAAAAGGCATTTGGTCAAATTTAACATTAAGTTTTTTAAAAAGACAAAGAATACTTATATAAACTCAGATCAAGTGAAAAACATAGAGATGGGGTCTTTGAAATGGTACTACTATTAAAGTGAGGAGGAAAGAGGATTCTTGTTTATTCCACTTTAATTTGACAACAAACCTAAATAATATTCGAAAGTTGAGACAAATATTATTACTCTTGGACAATATGGTTGTCTACATAGAAACTTAATAACATAATAATGCAAAAATCAAGAAAGTAAACCTAAAATTCTCATGAAAAAAATCAAGCCTAATCAATGTGTCTCTTACTTTCTTTTAAGAAAAAATCCAGGTGACCTCAGCTGTAGGCTTTTTTGTGAACGTGCATCAGCGTGATTGGAAAGGTAGTCAGTCCTCATTGTGACAGACATTTGCTCGGTGGTGACAAGAGTGGCATATTGGAGTGATTCAAAGGCCACTCTTCTAAACTGGCCATGGTAGGGAATGCCTGAAATCCCATCAGTCTGGGCGGCTGAGGCAGGAGCATCCCAAGTCCAAGTCCAGCCTGGGCAACTGATCCACTTCATGAGATCCCATCTCGAAAAAGGATAAAAGAAGCACTGGGGTAGACTTCACTGTGGAAGCCTTGAGTTCAATCCCCAGCACCATCCTCCCTCACAGAAGGAAAAAGAAAAAAGCTTCTCCCTTGAATCAGTGGATTTTTCCGAAGGTTTTGTCTTTGTAGGCTACTCATCTTCCTTAGATCTACACACTCAGGGAGAGGGTAGTCTTATTTTTAATAAGAATAAAACACATAGACAGCTGAAGTCTTAAGATACACAAATGGCTTACATATTTGATACTTTAGTAAATAAATATGAAGAGACATATATTAAGCCCATGGAGTCCTCTTACTTGGAGAAAACCATGTTGAGAAACAGCCATTTTTTTCCTGAATATAGCAGTATAAGTGGTTGAGTTCTCCAGAACTGAAATTACCGTCTTTTAGTAGGAGACCTGGATGAAGACACAGAATAAATTCCTGGTTCTGAAAATGACATTAAGCTGATGCACTGTGCCGAGCCAACGGCCACATTCAATAGCTCTGTGGGTGGCAAAGAGTGGTCTAGATAGGATCCAGTGTGGGCAAATGGAAAGAAATGAATTTGCAGAAGCCATCTAAACCTGACTCATGAAGTAATGGATACCCAAGTATCAGCTATAAACCCAAGGAAGAATGTGAAAAAGAAAAGAAAACTCACTCTTTTTTTTTCTAAATTCACTGGCTTAGGTACTGAAGCCACACACAAAGTTCAGCATAATTCTAGGCCTCAATGGGAAGGTCACAAGAAAATAAATGCAAAACATGTGTTTGTGGCACAGTCATTCAGCAAACATCTAGGAAATGCCTACATTGTATAAAGTGGCTGCCAATAGGGACAGGCCACTTGAGTGCTGGACACAATACGTGACACCCCCAACTTAAAGGAGGAGAAGTTTATTTCAGCTCAATTTTTAGAGGATTTAGTCCATGCTTGACTAGTTCCAAGGCAGAAAGGATGGAGGAGACCCTCTTACCTCGATAAGGCACTGATGGCCTCCCTGGGTATGAGAGTGCCTGGGAGGCTGAGGCTTAGGAGTTGTAAGCTTGAGCCCAGCTTGGGCAACTTAGTGAGATTCTATCTTAGAAATAGAGGGAAAGTGGTGGGGATGTAGTGCAGCGGGAAGGCACTGGGTTTAATCCCTGGTGCTGAAAAATCAAAGAGGAAAAGAAGAGGAAGGAAGATTAGGAGGGAGAGGTGAAGGGTGGCGGCAGCATTGAGTCCTCAGCAGTTAAAGAAAGCAAAGGGAGGTAAAAGAAATGTGGGGGGGGGGAGGGAAGGTGGAATAGCAAGAAGTCAGACTCAGGAATATTTTCAGAAGAATGAAAGAACATCCCAAAGTTTTTGGCATAGGGCACTAAGAGAAGAGTCAGAGCAGACTACACACTTCGGCTCAGGAACTAGAGAATGGAGCTGTCTGCTTGTCAGGAGGTTTAGGCCAAGGGAAAGAAAATGTCTGGAAGAGGACGAGGAGGTCATTTGGGGGCATGCGTTTTCACTGTGGCTAAACCGTCAAAGATGTCCAATCGGCAGTTGGAAGCTGGAGCGTAGAACTCAGGTGAGAAGTCTCAGTGGGAGACATAAATTGGAGCAATGGGCACATAGGTGTGATCACCAATAGTGTGAGCACAGGTAGAGAAGGAAAGGAGTGTGAGTCTGAGCCCTTCAACAGGAAGATGGGGGGGAAGATGCGGAACTGGCAATGGAGAATGGGAAGAAGTGGCCGGGAGGGAGGAGGAAATCCACTTAAAAACGGCTCCATAAGCCAGGTAAAAATACAAGCTCGAGGAGAAAAGAGTGATTAATTGTGTAAAACGCTGCTTATGTTACATAGATAAAGATGACAGAAGAAACTATTGGTTCGATGGAGTAAAGTGGAAGACTCAGATGTGACCCTTGACCATGATGTGCCACCTTGATTGGATTAGGAAATATCTAGTAGAGCGGTCATGCACACTTTGAGTATATCTGGGTGGGTCATGGGTAACCTTTGATATGGTGTAAAATTCCTTGCACCTTCCTCTCTAACACTGTTCCCCTGCTATGTTTCCATGCTGCCGTGAACTAAGCAGCTTGGCTCCACCACACACTTCTGCCATGATGCTCCTGCCTTGGAGTCAGTCAACCACGGACTGGACCTCCAGAAATTGTAAGCCGGGTAAGACTTCTCCTTTAAGTAGTGGAAGTAGGGTATTATGTCCCAGGGATGGGAATGCTGACTAATATACCTGATAAGAGAAGTTTCAGAGAAGAGGTTGGATTAACAGTTTGAACAGGAAAAAATAAATTAGGGAAAGTGAAGGCCAACACTTTCAAGGAATTTCTCTGTGAAGTGAAAAAGAGAAATAGGGTAGTAGATGGTGTGGCGAGTGAGCACAAGATAGCATTTTTCTTTAAGATGTAGAGTAATGACAGTGTCTTTGTATGCTCTAGAATACTCTACAAGAGAAGGAAATTTCCTGATGCAGAAAAGATGGGAGGCAAAGTTTGGAGCAGTCTTTGAGTCTATGAGCGAGGATAGTACCTAGATACCGATAGAAGGGGGGTCATATGCTGAACAGCTCATCTGTTGAAACAGGAGCAAAGTGGAGAATTAGGCTACAAATAGTGTGGGAGTATTGCGTCAGAAGAGCAGCTTGTACAAAGCTCCATCCATCAATCCTGTTTTCCCAGGAATGTAGGAAACAAGGTTATCAGTGGAGGCTGAGGAGTGAGGAGGAAGGGTTGACAACTTGCAGGGAGAAGAAATACAAAACAGTAGTCAAGTAAATGGGCAACTTGACAAATATGGAGCATGGTATGATGGTCAGGGAAGGAAGCTTCCCTTGACGTTCCTGGTCATGAATTACAAATAAGCCCAGTTGCTAGGGCATGATGTGTCCAGTTTGCTCACAGCGTGATGACTCCACTGTCTTTAGAAAACTGTTACATGTGGACAATATGATTGACAAGAGCAGGAGTCCCTAAGCCCTGGGCCATGATCAGTTTGTGGCCTATTAGGAACTTCACCACACAGCAGATGAGCAGCAGGCCGTGCATGAAGTTCTCTCTGTATTTACTGCTGCTCCACGTCACTCACTACTGCTGGTGCTCATCCCTGGCTGCCTTAGATTCTAGTAGGAGCACAAACCGTCCTATGAACGGGACGGATCTAGATTGCATGCTCCTATGAGAATCTAATGCCCACAGAAGACCTGAGGTGGAGCTGAGGCTGTGATGGTAGGGCCATCTCACTCCCTACTCCCCACCATCTACGGAAAAGTCGTCTCCCGCAAAATCTTCCCCGGTAGAAAAACAGTTGGGGACAACTGGACAGATGTCTTTAAGACCCTGCTGGGCAGTCCCCCTTGGATACCTTCTCTGAATACTTGCTGCCAAGCGCTCCTTTTTTTCCAGCTGTTTCCCTATTGCTGCTGCTAAGGTACCTGCAGTTCTTTGCACTTGGAACACTGCTTCCCTTAACTCTCCTTCAAGATTTAATTCCTTCGTTGCTTCATATAATGTAATTGTTCTTCCATTTTCATATTAATCACAAAATCTTACCAGGTAAGTATCATCCTCATCATTTTTTTTTTTTTGTGGATGAAGAAAAGAAAGGAAAGAGACATTAAGTAATTTTCTGAGCTCCTACAAATAGCGGAGGTCAAGATTAAAACTTGAGTGGAGAAAGGTGAATTCCAGAGTTTATGCCCTTATCCCACATGTTACATTCTCTGTTAGTTTTAAGTCACGTAAAGATATCACCTTGCAACAATAGGAGGCTGGGCCCACTAACTCATAGCTAATTCAAGATTATCTATAAAAATAGATTGAATACTACATTATAAGGCTAAATGAATTTGGATTCTTCTTTTGTATTTCTTTTGAGATTGTGAGTGGCACTTTCTTTGGAGGTAATTGGACCCATGAGATTTTATTCTGCTTTGATATAATTCTACTTAAAAGAAATAATTTCACCGTTAACATTCTACTACAAGGTCATTGAAGCAATGCATATCCTGCATTGAGTGTTCAAATTTGAATTCTGAATACTTTCCTGATGGAAATTCTTGGGATACATGATCAAAATCCTTCTGGCAGAAGTTGCCCATTTTTTAAGCTTGTGAAGAAAGAAATGTTTTAAGGGCAATAATATTCCCTCGTAGTTAGTTAAAATCAAAACCGCATACAAAAGAGCCAGCGCACTCTACACTAGTGCTTATAGGACTTACTTCTTGGAAAGGAATAAACTTTTCTTAAAGGCTGTATCCTACGGCATGTGTGACAATAGTGTAACATAAACTATTTGGCTTCCTTAGGCAATTTCTCTGTAACGTATTGTCTACTGGCAGTCAAAGCTGTCTGCTCAGCTCCTATGTGCTCAGAACTGTAAAATCTGTATGTAGCATCGACTCTCTGTTCACAGCTGGGTCCTATTAGTACGGTCACCTACAGAACTGCCATGCCACCCACAAGACACAACCATGCCTATGAGTGTCTGCCTGTAAAGTCGTCGAGATACCCAAGATGTGAAACCAAAGGAATCGCAGGGATGGCTTTGAACTACAGCTCACAGGAAATAAGATATTTGCATGGATATGCTGACTGAGGGGTGGGAGGGGTAGGGAGCAGAAAGCCACTTCTGCTGGAGTTTCAGATACCTTTGATTGCTCACCCTTTTTTGGCCACAGAGTTTCACATGCATTATTTCACTTACAGTTCACCTCAACACTTAACTTCAGAGATTTCACTCAAGAACAAATGTATGCTAATACTCTGATTTGCACTGAAGTATGTATGACCCTCAGAAAGGTGGTTTCTGTCTTCATAAAGATGATCATGTAGAAGAGGCATACAGGGCATTTCATTAAATAATAAGATAGGTAATGTTTTGAAAGACAGAACTGGTAGTGGAGAGTGGAGGGAAATTTTAAGGATTTGCTAATTCTTCTCTCCATGAGGAATATTCATGACATATGAAAACAATAGGCAGAAAAACAAAGAAAAGACACACTCACCAAAACTGACAAGGTTCCACTGGTGTCAAACTTGGTGTTGAAAGCCAGGTGGATTCCCAGTAGGTGGCCATCATGGAGGTGCCCCGGGAGGCACCAACCTGCTAGGTTGCATCCAGCAGGGTTTTCTGACTTTCCCAATATTGCATATTGGGACTTACTCCTCTGTAAATGAGGAACCGACCCACCCGAGCATGCGTGGAAAACCAGTCCTAGAGAGTAAGTACCAGGATGAAGCCGTGAAGTTCTACAAAATATTGTTGGAATTTCAGTGTCACAGGTATACACACCTGTGTGTGGTGAACACATTTTAAAAGCTGAAGAACTGAATGCAACATCCCTGATATACACAGTGGGTATCAGGCAGTTTAGATTTCAGTTTAGATTTCTTCATGCTATTGGTTGAAGATAAATTTATCTCAAATTTCAGAAATTTTCAGCTATACTGGGGAAAGTAAATAAGAACTTTTACTAAATGCCAAAGTTACCTAGAACTATTACTTTAAAAAATATTTAGAAATTTTCAGAAACACTGGAAAGGTGAACAATCTTACCCAGAATTTCTTTTAAGGTATTCAGGGACATTTCTATGGTAAAGATGGAAAATAATGGAACAGACTCTCCAGTGCGAGGCTACTGTGCAGGTGAGAGGATTGCGGTTCTGAATTATATTGCTTACTGTAGGAATGGGGGGGGGGTGAGAAACGGAAATAAAGACACTGAAAAGTCTTGGAACTGACCATAGGGAAAGATTAAACGTTTCCAAGTTGATAGAAAACTTTAAGTCAGATAATAGACGCGACAACATGGGAAAATGTCTCCTGGAAGTGGCCTTGGCTGGACTGTAGAGTTCAACATAGTCCTGGGAGATGAAGTCAGTGAACATTCCTCCCTGGGAATAAATGTGGTGATAGGATGATAAGTTGCTATGCACATGTTCAAATATCCTTAGGAACCTTGATTCAAAAATTTTTGATGCAAGTGAGTAAAGTGAGAAGAGTTAAGGTATTCTGTCCGTGGTTCCCAAACGTCGTGATTCTATCTTAGCCCATTTTCTATTGCTGTAGTAAAATACCAGAGACCAGATGATTTAGAAACAATAGAATGTATTTGGATAATGATTCCAAAGGCTGGGAAGTCTACACGATGCTAGTACTTGGTAAGGACCTCTGTGTCTGCCTCATGATTATGGTAGAAGGGCAATTGAGTCCTTTCAGGACTCAATACTCTGGGAAACTGAGTCAGGAGGATCACAAGTTTGATCTCATTTGGTCTCACTCTGCACAACTGAGTGACTTAGTGAAACCCTGTCTCAAAATAAAAAGTAAATAATAATAGTAATAATAAAAGGCTAGAAATGTAGTTTACTGTGAAGGTCTTGACCTCAATTCCCATTAACAAAAAAGTAACAACTTCCATCTCTATAATAAACCTATTCCTTTTGTTAATGGCTTTAATCCATTCATGAGGGTGACGTCCCTGGGGTATGCTTAGATTTCTTAAAATTTCCACCACTCAACACTGTTCCATTGGAGCTTAAGCTCCCAACACATACGTTTTGAGAATGTGGCAGCATTCAAATCACGACAGATTTCAGAATTACCCAAAGAACTGGTAGAAGTTGTAGGCCTTCAGAGACAATGCCTTCCAACTCGCGGTATCGTGGGAGGGTCTCAGGATTCAACAGTGCTCTGACCCATACTAGAAAATTATTATTTAAGTGAGGAGGGGAAGCAAATACAACCTGGAGGAACAATGGATTACATGTTCAAAAGAGTCCATGTTTCATATGAAGACCCTCAAATAATCAAGGAGTATATTGTGTATTTTGATGAAGCCACTAAGCTTTTTTTTTCCTCAGAGAGAGGAACATTTCCCTGTGGCAGTCACTGGGTAAGTCTCCGACTCATCCTAATCTTTGTTCTCTTTCTGAAGCCATCTTTAAGCCATCTTCTGCTTGCATTTATTAACTTTGGGAGCTTTTATTCCCCTGAACGCTCTCTTGAAATGAATGTTGGCTCTAGGAACTACTGACACTCCATTTACATATAGCTCAGTCCACTTTAAAATAGACTATATATAAAACTTTGGGACTTTACTGCTGCCGCCACTGACAATAATGGGGCCACAGGGAAGCAACCTGACCTCCCTGAAACCACATTTTCTTGTCTTTAAAATGAGGAGGTCTGGCTAGACCATTTTTATGACCCCCTTCTCCAAGTCTGCAGTCTCACGAGTAGTATTCTGGATGCAGATATATCTGGGGGTTAGATGGAATCCTAAGAGGGAAGTTGCCAGTACATCCTTCCAAATCATGACTTTGTCTTGACTCCCCTGGCTGTCTTCTGTGGGGGGACCATGATCTCTTGCCAGGCAGCCAGTTCCTAAAGAGGGGACAGGAACTGTGCCTGACGCAGGAGCCACTTATGCCAAACTGGACGGCATCTGTATTGAGTCTGAAGCTTCAGAGATTTGCCCGTCTGAGATACTCCTATCTTGAAGGTTTTATGGTCTCAGCAAACTTTTCCTTCTGGTTTTAGATGACAAATAATAACTTCTGGGCAAAGCATTAGAAAACTGGCCCAAGGGAGCACTAGACCCTTCCTGAAGGAGAGGTGTTTAAGTGTTCTTCAGTGGTAAACTCCATGAAGGGAAAGTAGTCAAGAATGAATTGTGTCAAGAATTTTTGCTTTAGTCACAAAAAGAACAAGTTAAGAGACTTCTCGTGCTTGGGATGAACATTCAATGGACAGAGATGTATAATGCACATTCCTCTTTTCCACTTTTGTAGTTATCACTTATTATGCTCAATCTGGTAATTTTATGTACTTCATTCTTGTGATAAGGCAGCAGAAGTTCAGTATAGATTATTCAATAGAAGAAATTCACCTCAGCTCTAGAGCAGGAATGATTCCCTGCGTACACAGTCTGCTATTGATTTAACTCCTGTTTCTCTGTCTCTGCCTCACTCTGTCTCTCTATTCCTTTTTTCTACTGTGTGCCCTGTGTGTAAAATCTGTGTGTATGAGCGTGTGTGTATGTGATTTTACTGCAATGGTCCAATAACACAAATGCTAACTTCTAGGTACTTTCTCTAGGTACTTTAAAAAATTTTAATGTCAATCTTGAAGTCCACCGTGCATGTAGATAGTAATTTACAGATGCTGGTCTCCTTACTTTAGTGAAGCTAATTTTAATGGGAACATATCATGTAGTATTAATAATTCCCTCCCATTTTAGTGGCTTGATTAAACCTGCCAGCAAAGCCCTCAGTCCCTCAACAGACCAGCGAGAGTCAGCCCTTCTCACCCTCCTGCAGCAGCAGACAGCTCACTCTGTCCTGTTGCACCAGGTTTTCTCCAGTGGCACCAGTGGTCCTCAGGCCCCGTGTTGGCTTCCCCCAAGCAGAGTGTGTTATTGTTGCGTTTTGCAAAGAGAGTCAGGCCGACTGAGCGGAGCTAAAAGCTGCAGCTTTATGCGAACTGCTGCAGCTGCCCCAACACAAATGGCCCTTGACTTTATTCCACCCCAGGGCATGTGAGCTACCACATTCTTGGGGGCCTGAGTAGCAAATAGGCTTTGTTCAAACCAAGCAGCTAACATTAGACCTCGGTTCCAAAAGCCTGACTAGCACACACTCAGGATTGCAGGAAAAGACCTCTGCCTCAGCCATTCCCGTCGGAGCAGGGGGGAAAGATGAGCTCTTTTCATTCCAAGAAACCACTGGCAGGCTCTTCCTCGTGGACATTTGCGCCTCCAGCCTCATCCGACTGAGCCAGACATTCTAGATCATTACCGCCTCGCATGCTGTGACCATCTGACCAGCGCAGACTCCAGCCCTTCCAGGCTTTTTGCACTTAACCTTTCTAAAGGCGGCTTATAATCCGTTCCATGCTATCCGGGCCGGACTCGCTGCATCTCCCCGTGGAGTGCGTACCTGGGGGAAGACCACTTACAGTGACTTTTAGTTGAATTTTAATGTCAGACACTTTGGTCAGCTGTAAGCACCCTACCACGAGGACACAGGTGAAGGCTGTGTGGAGACTCTGGCCCGAGGCTGGACCAAACTCCAGGAACATATGTGTGCTGCCCATCATCCCCATATTTGTATAGCTACCAAGTCCTGCAGATACCCCCTCCTAAGACATCTCAAACTCCTTCTTGTTAATTTGCCTCCCCTGCTACAGCACTGGCCCAGGTTATAGCCTCTCCTAATGAGTTTCAGCAGCCGTAGCAAGGACTATCGTTTGTGCGGCTTATAAACAACAATATGTATATTTCTCACAGATCTGGGTTCTGGTGAAGCTCCTCTTCCGGGTTACAGAGTGCAGACTTTTTACCTACTCAGATGGTACAAAGATGGCTGACGAGCTCTTGGAATCTCTTCATAAGGGCGCTCATGACATTTGAGAGGGCTCCACTGTCACACCCTCATTCGCTCCATAGTGTCCACCTCACGATCCCACTGCTGTGGGAATTAAGACTTCAACATTGAATTAGAGGGGGTGAAATTCAGATACGCAGTCTACACTGTGCTAATTTATCTTTTCTGTAGTTTCCTTCTCTCTCTCAGTTTTCCTCTGTCTCTGGTCATTAGCTTGAGCAGCTATTTTAAAATGTAGGGCTTGATTATATCTTTCCCAGTGGAGTTAAAACCCAGGACATGGCTGTGGCCCCCTCCGTGCTGGCCTCTGCCACCTCTCTCTGCATGTTGTGCTCTGATCTCACGTACAATGACTCACCCTTCTCAGGCTCTAGGTTTTATTAAAGTATCACCTACTCAAGGAGGCAGCTCTGACCATCACCCTTGAAGCTGCAACGCCCCCCTCTCCAGCCTGCACACAGGCTTCTCTTTATGCTTTTCTTGCTTATATGTTCGTAGCACTTTCATAGCTTTTATACAGGGACTCCTCACACAAAGTCTTGCGTGTAGCAAGGTAGAAAGTGGCAGCAAGCACAGATATCTTCATGACCCCCTTGCCTCATCTCCTAAGGTAAACTTCTTTAAGTTTCTTATATTGTGCTATACTTCCTTTTTACAGCTGTAAAGAAAGACACAATTACAATTAAGTAGTATTCTTGTCTATTTTTGATGTTTTCCTAATAGGTTAGAAACATGATGTCTATTTTGTTCTGAGTTGAAGAATGAATGAATGAATGCGTAGCCTCTTATTTGAGCAGCGATGGATAAACGAACAGAAACAGCCTACGAAGTAGAAGATGAAGAGGTCATGGCAGGTGCTATTGCTGCCCTATGAATTCTCTCCATTAGGCAAATCAACCAATCAATCAATCAGTCAATCAAATCAGTAGCCAAGGTAAGTCTAAACATGGTCATTCTTCCTGGGAAATAACAAATCCTCCTCTTCTGACAGAAAACAGAATTTTCTGCCTCTACAACTGCCCCTCACATTGCTGTCTTCCCACGTGTGAGGTCTTGCTTGACGGCAAAGGGGAATAGCCCTGCAAGATACATCTTTCTAGTCCTTGGTGCCCGTTCTGGGGGTGGAGAAGAAAGCAAGCTACTGCAGGAAACTTCCTTTTTAGGTTTGCAACCTCTTCAGATGAGATTGAAAAACATTTTGGGAATCTGATTAGTATCAGAAATTGATCTGAAATCTAAATAAAACAGAATGCATTTTGCTCAAAAGTCTCACAACCTTTGGGAGGACTTCCCAGGGGGCTTGGGGTGGGGAGGGAGATTTTTCCTTTCTAATTATTCAGTTTTTACTCTAATATCATGATAGAAAAGTGTTTTCATTATACTGTGCTGAATACCAGATGGCAGGAACTTCTGAGAAAGAAAGTATTTGTGAATAATCACGCAGCCTTTTGATCGCCAGTTTTCGTAGCTCTCAACTCAACTTCTTGCCTTCCCCCACCTACTGCAACATGGCTGTTATCGTGAGTGGGAGGGGCAGCTGCAAGGAACTCAGCCTTGGAAATCTCCCTGGGTAGAAATCCACCCAGCCAGGACTGGCTCCAAGGCAGAGATGTTGGCTACTTCTCAGGTGGTTAAAATGTAAAAAAGAGGAAAATGGCACCCATGCAATGTGCCCAGCAAGGATTTGCCACAAACTCCTCAGCATTTTTAGCTACAGTGAATTATGCTAACATTTTTCCTTTCACTGTTTTCATGAGTTTTGAATATTGAAACAGATTTTGCTGGGGATAATGGAAAGCAGACTTGGGAAACACTTTATTTTTTTTTTAAATCTAGATTTGATCTAGTTTTGATGTAGGACTAACAGTAAGAATATAACAAATCAGGCAAATGGGATTATGCAAGACTTTGTGGACAGTCTCTAAAAACATTTTCACTTAACAGAATTTACATACATGTATGTTGGCCTTTTAAAAGTCTAGCTTATGCCAAATGTTTCTCAATAAAATATCCATTATTTACATTATGGTTGCTTTTTGGTCTTCTGGTCGTTTGACAAATGTCCCATTGGTATCTATCATGTCTTTGTGTTTATTATTTCAACCACATATTAAAAAATAATGAACAAAATCTGGACACAATAAAAAGTGGGTGCAGGTTGCTTAACCCAGAGAAATAGCCGAGTCTAGGGGAAAAACAGACCATAATGTGCTATGTATTAATTAGTCCAAACACTGTAATTCCGACAGGTGATTTCCTTACAACAATCCCCCTGTGGCAGAGAACCATTGCTGTGAATCCCATTTCACCTCCAGCATGTAATCAGGCGTGAGCTAAGTGAAGGAGGTGGGTTCAGATAGAGAGATGCCCTAAAGGACAACAGAATTGTATGGGGTGGATAACTTCTTAAAGAGATTGTTACAGGCCATTTCTGTCCCATTCATAACTTTCCTTAGGCTTCATCACCTAAAAGTTTTATACTTTAGATTTCCTGGTGAAAATTACGCATCACACCCTGACCATTAGATACATACTTTTTTCCCAACCACATCAAACCTACACAAGGAAACAATTACATTCTTCTAGTCACAAGGAAATCCTGTTTGATATCATCACCTAACGTGCTCCCCAAACTGATGAGCAAGAGTGAATCTTCTTTCTATAGGAAACAAAGATATCTTAAGGATGGCAAAAATCCACTGTTATTTTTTTTTTTAACAGCGCTGGGGTGGGACTCAAGGCCTCACACATGGTAGGCAAATAAATACTCTACCACTGAGATGCATACCAGATCAAGAAACTTTTTAAGTGATTTGTAGAAAGAATAGTGCAGTTACTCGGCTGGTTTTCTCCTCCTTTCTGCCCACTGCTAAAGTTCTGTTCTCAGCATTGTGTTTCTTCTGATATTTAATGTCTGACCCCACACAGAAACATTTGGTCGGTGGCATTCTCTAGTGACTTTCCTGTGTAAATTTTGCATCATGAATTTTTCATTTCGCTCTCTTGGGAGAGGTAGGGCCCACACACCTCCCAGGCACACATTTCGAACATCCCCAAGTCCCCAAACCAGTTGATCCCTTGCAGTTTCTCTTCCTCTTTTTGTCTAGAATTTTCCAATTGAAAGCCTCCTATCATATTATATCATTAAGTGCTGCCCTGCCCTGTAGTGCCCTGGACCTAGTGTGCTGCAGAATATTATCAAATTAGACTTGTGTCTTTTTGTAGCTGGTAATTTATTCACAAAGATTATAACTAAATATATTTTTATTTTGTCAGAATATGTACTAGTATTTCATGGAATTTCCTAACAGAGGATCAGCAAACAAAGAAAAACAAATTCCAGGGGAAAATGTTCACAGCACTTAGAAATGTGATTTAAAGGCAAAACATCAATGCCAGAAGGGATTAAATCACGTTAACTATATTTTATCATTTCAAATAACTCAATAGACTTTAAACAGTTCAACTTATTTCTTCAGTTGCTTACTTATGAATTACGTCAGCCAAATCCAAGTTCAAGGAAGAGTAAGGATGCTGTTTCGCCGATTGGCTTTGTTCCACCTTTTAATAGTTCTCCTTTATTAACAAAAAATGAAGGGGAAAGAGATGTGACATGTAAATAAAAATTAATATTGCTAATAAAATATTAAAAATGAAATAATAATTGAATACAGATGAATGAAGAATTAACATTCACACATAATTTGCCTCTGTTTACAGTTACTATTAAATTTCCAAAAGACTTCACCAGGCAGTGAACTATAAAGGACAAAAACTCAAGGTTTGCCCCTGAATGGGCGATCTTATATCAGTGTATTCTACAGAGTTGGTGCCAATTAAGAAATTCTAAAATTAGAGTTTAGGTGATGTGTTCAACTGGCATGGATTTGCTAGTAACATACTATTCAATTAATCATGGCTTAAGTAATGTGGGATTTATGGCTAGCTGGCTAGAGAGAGTTTATTTCTAGAGCTGGTAAATTCAGAAGTTCAAGAGTTGAATTTGCTTCTCTGTGGTGCCCTGGGGTTTCCCTCTGCATGCTGTCACGTTTGCAGCAGGTTCAGTGGACGTCTTGTCACAGACAATGACTAACGCTGGCAGAAAGAGACCCATGCCTGGATGTACCACTATTTAAGAATGAAGAAAATACTGAGGCAGGAGGATTGCAAGTTTGAGCCCAGCTATGGCGAGTGGGCTGGGTCGTTGCTTAGTGTGAAGGCTGTTACTCCAATAATCTTTATTATAAAAAAGGCCAGAAGTCTATCTAATCTATCCAATCATCAGAAGACATCACCAGCAAGAAGAAAGGGATTTGCCTCATTGCCCAGGCTGGCAAACGCCACCTCCTAGCCCTGGGAAGGAGGTGGCTGACCGCACAGCTGCCCTCTGTCACAATAGCTAGTGGTTCCATTAGGCAAGAAGCGCCATATGAGGGATAATTCCTAAGTAAGGCGACTGCTGCTGTCAAGTATCATCTGATGGAAGAGCAGAGAGGACTCTCAATAAGAGAGATGAGGTGTCCGACCTTAATGGGAGCACGTGCCAGTGCTGGTTTCTTTGGGGCAGCCAGTCCTCAGGCTGTGATCTACCATCGGGAAGGGATGCATGTTAAAGTGAGCTGAAAGAACTGGATCACATTTCACGGCAGCTTCAGGTGCCGCCACATGACAACATTACAGTGTCACTGCATTCCCATTACTCACCGGATCTGATGCCATGAAACTTCTGGCTCCTCCCCCAAACCAAAAGAGCCATGAAAGGTACATGAGTCAACATAAGGATGAAGGTCAACATTTTGAGTCAATTTTGGTCATTAAGGCAGCCACAACCATGCAACTAAGGACACTCCTGAAAGACAGCTTCTTCTTGTACCTCTTCAGAGAGTGGGAAGGATGCCATGAGAGTGTTCAAACAGAGAGGGAGGATTTTGAGGGGGATTAATGGCAATGTGTCTTTGGTTGTAATGTTTTTTAAATTTAAACATTCACCATATTGTTTGATCGTGGCCCATAGCCTGCCCCAGGCATCATTGGGAAAAAAATGCGACTTTATATTTAGATGACAAAATATATCTACATAAAAATCTCATAGTTGACCTCGTGTACGATTTGAATGAATTGAGAGGCACAATTAAATTTCTCCTAAAATACGTAGGTGTACACTGTTGGGGAAATGCTCTTGACAAAACATGCTCAGAGTTTTACCAAACCCAAACTCTTTAAGTGTTAGAGAGCACACATAGTGAAAACAGATAGTGGAAGTCATCCACCTAGAATTCAATCCTGAGTGTGGTCTGCTGAAAGCTTGGAAACCCCTGTGGTGTGGCCCCCTGAGTTGGGACCTCTGGCCACATGCAGCTTATTGAGTTTTAACGGACCTGCAACATAAGCTGAGGAACACAGTGACACGCTTGCAACAGGATGAGAAGGCACAGACCTATTCCCTAATTAGTTCCAGTGTCCATTCACCCAGTAACCAGAAATCTCTGCTCTTCTACCAGCATGGTAGCTGGCATTGTATTGTGGATTTGGGATCCAAGGATAAACTCAAAATCCTTGTGCTTTGGGAAGCTCATGCCTCATAGAGAAAAAAAAAATCCCACAGTTCCATTGTAAGCGATAGCAGGTTATTTATAATAAAACATCTCCAACTGTAATGGGGGCCAAGAAAGGGTGTCGACTTGTGCCTGCCTGGAGATTTTAAGAGTAGTCTTTTTATTCGGTGGGTTTAAAACAAGGATGCAAATACAAGAGACTGAACGAGACCCCAAGCACAGGTTTTTGAGGCGTTTCCCCCTTTAATATTCAAATCCACATGTATGTGAAAGGAAATTTAATCCATATGCTTCTGAATCATTCCTAGTTAAATCATCATAATTTGTTTTGTAAAAGCTGTGAGAGTCCAAGAAGCCTTGGGCCTTTTTATTTTATTTTGTCAACAGGAAGAGTTGATTGGCCCGTGGAAGAATGAGTTCTGATAGCAAAGGAATAAGGGAAGGTTCAACCTTACAAATCCGTGAAATTCAAATAGGCTGTGAGCTTGGCGGAACCTTTAACAAACTCAAACACAACACGTCCACGCTGGAGCAATTGCATGCATCTATTCTCAGTTATGGCTCTTTGTCAAAAACGCTGCTGGATGAGGGGTGGATATTTGAGTTGTACGTGCCCCAATTACATCTCCTCTGTGTGCTCATGTGATGCAATGGTCCAAAGGCCAAGGGAAGCAACATGGCAGTTCACTCTTCACTCCTGAGCCATCCATCAGGCTGTTTTTTTTTTTTTTTTAAACTGGAAAAATGCTCTTTCCCTGCTTGTAAATGCTCCCCCTAATGCCCCCAAACAACTGTTAGAAAGTTTTCTTTGGGATTTAACTAAGATTCCTGGGGATTTAAGATACTGACTGCCAGATTGTTAAAATGTATTCATGTTTATAGTGATTATGATTACAAGAACTAATAATAAATACTTGCATATACCTGGAACGCAGCCCACATCCTACTGTTTCACGAGAAAGTCTCAGTGTAAGCTATAGCTCTTCGGGAAGCTTCCTACGAGAAACTCTGAGACCGGCATAGACCCACAGAGCAGGCTGCTACACGCCAGAAGCTGGGTAATCAAATTCTCCCTGGACCTCCTCCCCCGCTTCAGAAAAGAAAAATGACCATCTTAAGAGTATCTTTTCATTACTGCCAATTTAGATAGGCTGAATGCATAAAAAAACATGGCATTTCTGATTGCATCAAGCACAGTGCAATTCAAAGAATTATTTGCAGCCAGAATGGCTCTTAAATGTTACTTCCGGTGACACCATGGGTTTGCACGTGGCCTTGTAATAATCCTGAAAGTTTAGCTCAAGTCTGATTCCATCGCAGTTGAGCCTGTCCAGGGATGGCAAGTTCAAAGGCTCAAAGCATCTTGTTGGCTAATGAGGCCGCTTTGCAGTCTAATTCATTGTGAGCCAGTTACCTCTCTTGAACTGCTGGTCACAGCCAGGACAGGGTCACTGGTCCTGAGGAGCCAAGTTCCTCCTTCTACTCCGGGAGCAGCTCCAGGTATATTTGCTCTCCTCGCCGCCTGTGCCACTCCTGTGATGTGCACAAAGGGGCAGGGTGATCTTTTTTAATTCCAAAGTTTCTCTGTATCTCTGGAGCCTAAGAGAAATACTCTACCCAGCAACAACAGAAGATGCTGATTGCTTTGTTCCCAGCAGAAAAAAAATGTTTTCACACCTTCTGATGGCAATCTTAATACTCAGGTACCATTCAGGGTATCATTTTCCCTTTCATGGCTGTGCAAAAGGTCTTCATTGTAAAATAGCCCCGGCCAGGGCAAGACGATAAGGGCAGAAAACTACAGGAAAGTAAGAAAACATACTTTTCAGGGTCACCAGGGGAAAGAAATCAAATTTACTCCAAAGAAATATTTGAAATATTTGCAGAGGAAAAGAGAGAATGAGAGAGAGACAGTGTGTGTGTGTTTGCATGTGTGTGTGTTTGAGGGAGAGAGAGATGACAGCTGAGAAACTGATGAACTTTTAAAGCTACTCAGATCTCGGGAGTATTGTGTGTCCGTTTTATAGGACAAAGGAGCTACCTGTGCCCCATGCACAATGCCAAGGACTATATAAGGCAAATGTTTACAAACTGTATTGGATTGTTTAATCTAAAACGTTTCCCTCCTGCCTCAGGATTGTGTGTCTACATGAAGTTTAAAAGGCTTTTAAAGATAAGCTAGGCCAGCAAGCATTTGTGAACCAATGAGAAAGCTGTTGGCCTGGGAACCTGAACCGGACTGATGTACTGATAGCCAATCCGCAGGCTAAAAGAAACCCTAGCAGGGTGGAAGTGTTAGGGCGGTCCCTAGCAAAGACCACTGGCCACTGCCAGAACAGGGGGTGGTGGGGTGGTGGAAAGAACTGACTTTTATAATTTTCTACTGTATCTGCCACTTGGAAACAAAGGCCCAACCCTTTACTGAACTTTGAGTTAGAGGATTCTGATCCAGTTGGGCACCTGGGACCATTCTCTCACCTTGTCTGGTTGGTACGCACCTGGTGATGAAAGGCCATACTGATGTTTAGGGTCCCAGCTAAGATTTCTTTATACACCTTCTTGTCAGATTAACTTCTTAAGCTGAAAGATTTTTTTTCCACAATTTTCTTATGGTATGCTTAACATAACAACAAATTGCTCCCACTTTAAGTGCAAATTTGATACTTTTCATCAAAACTAGCTTCATTTTAATGATGTCCGATGTATTGGCTTGGGCTTTTATAAATGTTAATTTTGATATTGTACCAAGAAATGTGTATGTAACTTAAAGTCATACAGACTTTTTTCTTGTCTTCTAGTGGGTTAATAGTTTTATGGCTTAGATTTGGATCTATGGTTCAGTTTGAGTTAATTTTTAAGTGTGATAGAAGATAAGAATTGAAGTAAATTTATAAAATGTGGATTTAGCTGGGCTTAGTACAGTAGGCTTTTAATCTGGGCCAGCACTTTGGGATGCTGAGGCAGGAGGATTACAAGTTTGGTTCCAGCCTGAGGAACTTAGAAACTTGGAAAGACCTCATTTCAGAAATAAATATTTAAAAAATGGGCTGGGTATGTAGCTCAGTGAGAAGGTTTAATTCTCACTACCTCAAAAAGTCAATATCAATAGATGTAATTTTTAACTCAAGGAATGAAGAAATGTGTAGCAAGGACAAAATTAAAATTTTTAGCTGTACTGTGGTATGATAGCACTGAAAGAAAGAAAAGCAATTTTTCTGATCCTCAGTCTGGTAAAATCTTATTCCATGTGTCCTTCTTACCTGAATGGAACCAACAAGTATGTTTCGGAGTAAATCTGGGATTTACAAATACTTTAATTAACTGGACGTAATTCTGCAGTAAATCAAGGAAAAGTAATGCCATTTCAGCACCTTAGATTCCATTAGAAGCCCTGAATTTCATGAGTCAGAGAATGGGAGAAAAATAGACAGAAGAAACTCTGGAAATATAGGTTATAGCAATCCTAGCATACTGGGAGGCTGAGGCAGGAAGGTGGAAAGTTAGGGTCCAGTTGAGCAACTTAGCTACTTAGAAAAAGCCTGTCTCAAAATAAAAAATCAAAGGGATTGGAGGGGATGTTGGGTATGTGGCCTTGATACTAACAACACCACTACTTTGACACTGGAAAACACCAGTATGAAAAAAGAAAGAAAGGAAGAAAATGATAGTGCAAGAAGAGGAGAAACAAGAGGAGGAAGGAGGGATGGGGAAGAGCCGAAGAAAAGTGCTGATCGGGAAACGTCTTGAGACTGGGACAAGCCACACTTTGGGCTACGTGTTGTCCTCATAGACGGGCTGCTGAATTACAAGTGCCACAGGGACTGGACTTTGGAAAATGTAGGTTTGAAAAATCAGGAGAGAATGTTGGGAACCCATAATGGGTTCCTTTCCAAGCAAAGCAGCACCTAGGGTTTGGGCACATCCTTTCCCCTGGCTCCTGGGCCACATCATGCTTGAAATCAAGCATGATCTGGCAAAGGCTGAACAATAGACATGATAAGCCAGCATGGATTGCCTAACATTAGCTACTCACTGCACGGCAGAGGGCGCAGTAGGTGACTCTCCTGAAATCCCTGAAGCAGATACTCCAGATGTTTTTTTTTTTTTTTTTTTGAGACAGGGTCTCGCACTGTGGTCCAGGCTGGTCCTGAATTCACTTCAGAGCCCAGGCTGGCCTTGGACTCACAGCAATCATCCTGTCTCAGCCTCCCGAGTGCTGGGATTACAGGTGTGCGCCACCACGCCCAGCTTATGTGGTGCTGGGGAATCGAACTCGGGTACTTAGCTCTTGGCTTAGCGCTTACTCAAGCGCTTTAACTGCTGAGCCATTCCTCCAGCCCCAGATATTCTTATATGTGGACTTTGTTATGTTACTTCTACAGGAGTGGAATGAATTCCCCTCCTTCTCAGAAGGAAAAGATGGCCGTTTGTTTGCTAGGTTGTGTGTAGGGAAGTATGAGCACAAGAGACCAGTCTCAGAATTGGTGTTCACCTTGTCTCTTCACACTGCCCAGGTAGAGGTGGCTGGAGGCTCTCCTTGTAAATCTTACAGTAAATGGTGTCCATTCTAAACGACAGGGTAGGCTTGTGCTTGCACCTGCACACGCGCGTGTGTGTGTGTGTCTAAATACAGAAGAGCCTAAAATGACGATGGTGAATATACAACACTTTGAAAACCTAGAAATCTTGCAGGACGCTTTTTGCCTTTGTGCAAGTATGACTACACAGCTCTTTTCTATCAGTGCTTGAGAGTGACTAAACTTAGTCAAATACTTGAACACCCTAGCATATTCCCAGCCCTTTCATTTAGGTGGTTGCTATTCTTCATAGCTGCCCGAGAGGCAGGTAACATTCATATTGTCACTTTACCAAGAAGGCTGCACAGATCCCCAGCAATTAATGATGTCATCAAGATTGTAGTATTTACAAATGAGAGGAAAGATCTGGACACACGTTTTCTGGCCCTCAAAGCCTCACCTTTCATTTATAAGCACTGAGCACAATACAGTCAAATTCTACAAGATCTCTTATTGCAGGAAATTAAGTTATTTCAAAGTAATGGAATTAACTTTCATTTAAAAATTATTCAGATTTCTTGAGAGTGCTTGCTTAGCAAGCACAAGGCCCTGAGTTCAATTCCCTAGCAACACAAAGGCTGGATGTCGTGGTACACTTGGGAGGGTGAGGCAGGTGGATTGCCATGAGTTCCAGGTCATCCTGGGCTACATATAGAGAATTCAAGACCAACCTGGATTGTCTCAAAAAAGAAAAAAATTGTTCTGATTTTTTCACAAACGGAAACACATCTATTACACAAAAATTCACTTCTGCAGTTCTCTTTCACAACAATTAAATTCTGTTCATGAAAGAAAATGTCAAAGATAAAAAGAAGTCCAAAAGGACTAAAATAAAATCCATGGGTGTAAAAATAAAAAAAAAAATTAAATCACATTTTGCTGTACTAAAGGAGCATTGCATCCAAACTTGAAAATTGGGTTTGGGTTAGATCAGTGAACACTTAGTCACTAAATTTTTTCTTGCTTCCAGGTTACTTGAAACCACCTGGGTCATGAGCCTAGACCCCATTGTTGTGTTTCGACTTTGATTTTAATGCCATACAACTTGCTGCAGCCACTCATTATATGTGGAATTCTGTTTTTCACCTGGAAAAGAACCAAGGGTTAGAATTACAGGCCGGAGCTGGGACTTCTCTAATAGGAGACCGGGTCCTGACCAGGTCCTGCCCCGTGTATCATGCAGGGTTTATGAATTCACAGTTTGAGGAAAGATTAAGCAGGTTCGCATGACGTTCTCAGCCCACCAACTGCAGCCACCTCTTTTTGGCAGCAACACCTTGCCACACAGCTGGAGCAGTCCGAGAAGACTGTGCCGGTGGCTCACTCCCTCAGCTGGGCTGCGGTCCGGACAGAGCGATCGGTGTTCGAATCTTCCTGGCTACTCTTTTCTTGTTCGCTTGCCATCTCTGGTTAGCAGAGGTGCGTTCAGTTCTTTGGGACAACATGTCGAAAGCATTCGATGAACCCGGTTTTATTTCTCATCCTCTGCTCATTTCAATAAGGCTTTCTGAGGACGGCAACTCGGAGCTGCGCTGGCCTCCAGGAGGAAACCAGGGAAGGGGGCCCTGGGCCGGCAGCACCCACCACCACCAGGAGGTCACCCTGCCTTCTTCCACCGCCGTCGGTGCAAGCACACAGACGCTGCCCTTCCCCTGCCCCGCCGCGCTGCCTGCGTGCTCGCTTGTGGGTGAGACCCGGACGCGCTGAACGCACGCACACATGCCTAACAGGGTTAGAGGGAAGGAAGGTGCACTGGGAATTAAGCAACATGAATTTACGTAACAACCGTTTGTAACTCTGGAGGAATATAAAACAATAGAGAGAAGTCTCCGCTCAGGGCTGAGGTTTCCACTGCAGGATTCCCAGGACCCTTAATGAAAAGCGTGTGTCTGGGTCTTGTCACAGCTGCCCAGAACGTAGCCTCAAGGGCTCTCCGTGTGCCCATGTGGGAGCTCTGAAAACGGCGGCCGGAGCTGGCTGCTCTTTCCCGGGTGCCAGTACTGGCGGTTCCTTCTTTCTCACGCAGAGAAGCCTGCCGCCCTTTCCCTTGCGTTTGCTGTCTTTCTCTCCGGTTGTTTCTGGGGTACAAGTGGGACCCAGGGAAAAGAGAAGCCGAGGATGACTACTGGCTTTGCCCCACTGCCCTCTTTTAGACGCTGCCTCCACAGAAAGCCGCGCCGGAACTGGCCGCGGCTCGGTGTGTGACACAGTTCAGTCGTCGCCATTTTTGGCACCTGGGCAAGATTTGCCATGAGAACGTAGACCTGAGCAGAGATTCATCACAGGAAGGTATTCACGAGAGTCCCAGGGTGCAGCCCTCTGCTCACGGCCCAGGACAAGGCCCAGAAGATGGAGCTCGCACAGTGGCCTCTCGGTACACGGGCGTTTCAGACAAAGGGCACTATTTAGCTCTTTCTCCTTCCCTTGAAGGCTCTGTCGCCTGTCTTCTGGACGCCTCACGTTGCACTTGTCACGTGGGCACACCCAGGCGCGGGACAATGGGGGAGACCCGATCAATAGCACGCCAGGCCCGGGAGAATTCAGTCCTATCACTGATGCGGGAACCTGGCTCCCAGACAAGGAGAAAATTCCCTCTCAGGATCTCAGGTGCCTTTTTTTCTTTTCCCCTGTAAGTTCACCTCAGCCTCAGAAGTTACAGCCAAGGGCTTTCTTTGGTTGGTTTTGGTTTTTAGCCCACGTTAGGGCAATAATCAGACAACTCATTGTTCAAAAGCAAAAATGCTTTGAGATCCAGACCTTAATTTTTTTTAAAAGACTTATCATTCTAGATGTGGTGCGTGAAATTCGATTAAAAAATAAAAAGGGTCCAGGTGGTTCTTCTTCCCTTTAAATTTTTCTTAAATTGGCAATCTAGCTCACGAAGTCCAAAAGAAAAGTATGCATTGGCAAAGTGAGAGGTTGTGAAAAGGCACACACAGTAGACAGTCCCCGAAAGAAAACCTTCGAAATTACCCAGGAGACACAAGCGTGCTCGTGACTTGCCTGGTAGATTAAGTCTCTAGAGATAAGTTTCAGATTCCTGCAATGTATCTCCAACTTTCTGGGGACAGTGGGTATAAATTCTCAACTGGTGGTTCACAAACAGTAAACAAGGAGACACAGGGATGAGGTTTCGCCGGGGGTACAGCACCTGCCCAGCAAGCAGGAGACCTGGACTTCAGTCTACAACAGCAAGAGAATAACAACAAGCTGGCCAGCCGGCCTGGGAGCCGTAAGCCTGTAATTTACCACAACGGAGGCTGAGGCAAGAGGATTTCACGTTCAGCCCGGGTAACTTGGAGACTTAGTACCTGTCTCAAAACCAAAAATAAAAATAAAAATGACACATAGCTCATGGCGAAGGCCCGGGGTTCAGTCTCTAATATCACAAAAAGAAAGAAAGACCGAGGCAAGCTGTACCTACCTATTGGAATATGCTTATAAATTAGGACATTTAATGAACATTATGATGCAAATTACAATGCCTTCTGTCCCCTTTGCCTCAAAAGACTGTGTCAGTTTCCCAAACGGAAACAAAAAGAAAAAAAAAGCTTTCATTCATCTACTTGAAGTTCTTCTTGATTCCACACCTAGAACCTGCTAAATTCTTATGGAGCTATGGGCCTGGGAACAAGTATATGGGGAAAAAAGTTTTTTTCTGCTAAAATTATGCTAATTCTTTCTTCTGCTGATATGTAAACTGATTAGAATGTACGATGGCTGTATAACAACTTGCAGAATCATGAACAAATACACTAAGTGATTTATTTTCTTTAAAAAGAGAAGCCACTTGGCCGACTTCGGCAGAGACGGAGAGACCTAAGAGTCCAGAGTGCTTGGTGTTGAGCCAAGGTACGGCCACAGCTAGTGTGTGCCTGGTGTGTCGCGTGGTCCCTTCTGCAAGGCACAGACTCAATGACGGCTCTCTTCTCCTTTGGTTTTCTCTTCAATAAACTGATGAGAACAACTTGTCACACATGGAAGCATTTCCACTGTGTGATTCTGAAGGGGGCAGGGGATGTGATTTGCAAATTCTGTCAAATGAAACAGGGATTTCCAAATGCTACTAAGATGTTCAAACACAACCTTATGTGTCAGAAGTGTCCTGCAGATGTTACGCGCCCCCCCCAAAAGCAACCCGCCATGGCCGCAAAGGAGACGACTGAAAAAAGTGGTGCCAGCAGCTGGCCCTCCAGTCACTGTTCCAGACAGGCACAAAGCCTTCCTCCGCCGCTGCTCCTGTGCAACCGTCAGCCTCGTCTCAAAGCCTTGCTCGGTTATCCCCAAATAGCCACATGTTGCAAGCAGCTGTCTCCCAAGAGTAAAAATAGCACTCGGAAAGCTACATTTGTGGACAAGATGACACCTGCAGATCAAGACAAAACAAACAACTTTATGTAACCGCCTCCGCTTCTCAGGACTTGCTCTAGTCTTCGTAAAGTCTGACGGGGAGCGTTTTAACCCTGACCCCAGGCCGGGGCGGTCCCTGTGGAGGGTTCTGAGCTGTTCTCTGAGGGTGTGAACGTGAATGGGGGCTGATGTGGGGAAGAGGAGGAAGAAAGAAATCGTCACTGTAGATGCCAGATTCTTGGTTAGGGAATGCCACAGGGGACCCCAATTATACAGATTTATAAGAACGGATCTTTAACTTGGTGTTTTAATATAAGAACACAATCTGATAGAAGAAAATCCATCGTAGGGTACATTGGTCCAGCTGAGAAAAAAATGGAGTCCCCTCCCCCAAAATATATATTTATTCTGTGATGTAGAATGGAACAAAACAGAGCTGTACCTTAGTGGAAGGCAATGATATCAACAGCACCTTCTCCAGAACACCAAGAGGAATTGATTCCCAATGTATGTGCAGAAGAGAAACTGAGTCACCAAATAAAGTGCATGCCATAAGTCCCACAGCTGCCTCCATTTCGCAAGAAGTATACAACACAAAGCAAAAACTAACAAAGCTACATCTACTACCCGAAGGGCACAGAATCCTCCGTAAGAAACATTGTTTATTCAGCATATCAACAAATGAACCATCATTTTGTCTGTGTAGTTGTTGGTTTCAGTCTTGAAGAATATTTTGATTTATGAGTGAAGAAGAAGCTGAAACAAACAAAAGACTATGTTCATAACTGAAGAAAAATTAACTGCATACTGCTTTGTACTGCTAGACAGATTTCAGACCAGGAATGGAAGGCGCCATTTTGTTTTTACTGTTTTGGTTGATATGCAGCAGGCCTAAACGTTACTTAGAAAAACCTTCTCATATCTTACTAAATTGAGACCCTCGCTAGGACTGCTACAGGACATGGTCTGGACATGGTCTAGCCACAGCCACTAAACACGGAGGAGGTGCTTTCTCATTTTCCCAAATAACCCTGTTGGATATTCATGTATGTCTTCCTTATTTGACAGCTGAGAAAACTGCATGTCTGGGGCGATAACAATCAAAGAGCT
Organism: Ctenodactylus gundi; assembly: GCA_004027205.1. Taxonomy (NCBI): domain Eukaryota; kingdom Metazoa; phylum Chordata; class Mammalia; order Rodentia; family Ctenodactylidae; genus Ctenodactylus; species Ctenodactylus gundi. The sequence continues at coordinate 25,724 of PVKB01002687.1, read as the reverse complement.
CAGAGGTGAAGCGGGTAGAATTCTTGTGCAGGTTGCCAGAACCCTCAACATGCAGCTCTACCCAGCATGTCATAGACATGAATGTCAGCATCACTATGACACTGTAGCCTCAGGTGGCCCAGCTTACCCCATCCCAAATGTTCTTGCTACTTTCTGGTGGGGCGGTCTCTTCTTTTCTTTCACTAGATGAAAGAGCTTGGTGTATGTCTGCAAATACTCATGTGAAACTTTTAAGCCAAAGTGAAAGATTTTTCAGAAGTTCACAAGATTTATACAAGCAACAAATCAGCAGAAACAGAAAGTGATAACAATTATTGGTCAATAAATAGAACTCATTAGACTAAGTTCCCCACACATCACCTTTTGGCCAAGTTGAGCTTTCATTTCCTGTCCTTTTTGCCTTGAGTTTTGTGCTAAAAGCCACTGCATTCTGCGTCTGTTTGACATGGGGAGAATGCAAAATCTAGTAAACAAAATAACTTTCCTTGTGTTACTAATAATGCGGATGGCGTTTCTCTTCAATGTATGTCTGTTTCCCATAATTGAGTTTAGGACAAATGAGTACAGCGGTCTGCGTGTTCATCTGTAAAACAATTAATAACATATAAAAGCAAATTTAATAACTTCATTTTAAAATAGTGCCTGAGTAAAAAATGGCTTTCAGATTTTATGTGCAACAATTGATCACTTACAAGCAAACTAAGTCATGTCAGATGTATTTTTTCACTAAAGAGTTGAAATTTACAGCTCCTAATTTCATTCAAAATCCTTTACTTTTTCATATTTTTGATAAAACAAGGAGCAAAATAAAGGAGACATAGGAAATTGGAAGGTAAACTTTATAGAGATAGGGAAGGGGGGAGGAGAAGAAGGGAGGAGAGAAGGAGCTGAGGTGAAAAGGGACGGGCCACAAACAATAGTTTTCTATGACATGCGTATGCATCAACACTTCAAAACGAAAGTAAAAGTTACGCACCACAAACATATACAAATAAAAGACTTCCTAGGAATTTTAAAAATATTTAATTAAGGTCTAATGATCTCATATCTAGTGTGGCACGTTTGATTGTATCTCCTAACTTGCTCTTTCGCTTAATCTGCGTACTTTAATGTAAATGTTACTTTGATGGTAAATGTCAAAAACTTTTTAATTAAATTTTTGGGTTACATCATGACTTGCCTGTGCCAGGTTTCTACGGAGCACTCTTTTATGTAATTTACGCCTCCAAAACTCTGCTTTTTCAAAAGTTCCCCCCCCATCCCTGAGGTAATCTTAAACTTCTCTTCCAATATCATCTCGAGATACCTCCTAATAACATGAGCTAAATCAATATCCCCACAGCCAACTAATTATGCATAGGTTTACAGGTAAGCAGTGTTTATGGATACTTGTTTGAAGTGTTTTTCAATGGAGTGTCACCTTAGATAAATATACCTCAATTCTCCCTACAAATTCTACTCATTCTTTGTAATGCCTGAGGAAAGCAGGTCTTCTGCTGGAAAAAATCCAAGCAATTGTCACCTATTGTCATTCTCTATCTGAAGTGTTAGAGGATCAGAACCCCACAATGATGATTTCCAGTGATTAACAGAATTATATCAATTTTTGGTTGGTTCTGCCTTTTACCTTATGTACACTGCTTAGGACTTTTGCGCCCAAACTCTATTGCCTTTGATTCACTCTAGGATTTCACAGGGAAGAATTTAGCTATTTTGCAAAGTGGTTTCGTGTGAGTGTTAGTGTGTATGCATGTGTGTGAAATTTGGGTGGGAAATGTTAATACTGTATATTAAAGAAGTAAAAAATATACAGATTTGAACTAGTATCATATTAGTTTATCACTGATAGAGACATCATCTCCAAGGTTCTTGAAGACTGAGATTTTCTTTGATAGCCTTTAAAAGAAATATGTGCAGTTAAGAGAACCTTGTTGTAAAAGAGACTTAGTTGTCTTCTAGAGACATACTCTGATGATTCTCCAGATGGCACTGCCTAAATTTGGACTTTGTGAATGAAGAGACCGTTCATCCCTATTTCTGACTCGTAAGGTAAGAGTAAAAGTGATACAAAATTTGGCAGAGACATAAATCATATGCCACATCATCTAAATCAAAACATAAAAGGTAAGTATTAGTTAGATTTGTTTCTGGGATGCAATACCTGACAACTGTAACATAAATGGAGAAGTATATTTTGTCTCATGGTTTTTTAAAGCATTCGGTGCATACTTGACTGGCTCTGAGACAGAAAAGCCATGATGGAAGGACATGGTAGAAGACAGTTGCTCCTTCTATGGCAACCAGGAGGCAGAGAGAAGGGAGGTACTGGTGGCAAGAATGCAATCTCCCAGTTCATGCCCCACAGTGGCCCATCCCCCCAACCAGGCCCCTCTTCCTAACAGCATAGGAAATCATCAACAGATGAGGCTACTGATGAGTTAGTACCCCTATGAAGCAATCATTAATTTTTGGCCCCTGGCCCAGAGGTGCAGGCCTCTATTTTCAATTTATTCATTTATTTTCTACAGATGTGTAGTGTAGTATGCCACCATGCCCAATCTTTGTGGTGCTAGGGAACTGTGCCCAAGGGCCCCACACTTGCTAGGCAAGTACTCTTAACCACTGAGTTCAGCCCCAAATCAATACTTTTACCCTGAATCAATCATTTTTGAGAGAGATTGATGGCAATGAGTTTTTTACTGTAATTTAAAAAATTTTAAACATTCAGCATATTTTCAAATCACACCTCATATAACCAGGCTTAGGTTTTTATTCACAACAATCATCTGGCAATTGTGTCTATAATAATACATTTAAAACTAAATTCTAAAAATTAGAATTTAGGATATTTAAGGCTGTAGTAGAGAAAACAGTAGAGGGAAGGAATTGGGCAAGAAGACCTTCAATAAATAAACACGGTGTCAAGGCAGGCTGGATTGGTTTTACTGTTTTTCATCTTTTGTTCTGTGGTTAACAATTGTGACTTAAGATATAAAGTTTAAATATTGTTTAAATCAATTTCAATAAACTTCTGATGTCAACATTCGCCTTTGAAGTATAAATTTGGGAATGATTATGTTGAATAGTACACTTAAAATAAAAATGGTGTAACCATCCCAGCATGTGGTGAGAATATTATTAAAAATAAATAAAAATCTGACATATCAATGATGATTTAAAAATCATAGTCTCATAGATTGCAAGTATATCAGGCCAAGTATACCTCTTTAATAAATGAGCCAACTCTTTCAAGAAGAATCCATTCAGAAAATGAAAACTTGGGCAGAACACTAATCATTATTAATCCAGGCATTTAGTTCCTCTGATTGTGTGGTGGGAATTACCACTGATGGCTTAAAAGATAGAAAGTTAAAGTTTATCAAGTTAAAGACATTTTCGGATTCTTCACGGTTGAGAAGTGTGGTGACATCCAGCTAATTGTTCTGATTCATTCTTTCACAATTTGACCTGAGGAAGAAAGTCGCCATGACAGAGGCCCTGATCCTTTACAATTTTCCCTCACCTGCAAGCAATCTGAAGAATTCAATGTTATTATTATGTTATTAAGTGTGTACCAACAACCTGATGATAAACACTTGTATGAGGAGGCGCAAGACCTAGAACAAACATCAATGTACTGAAGGAGAGTAACGAGACAGACTCAAGGCATTCTAACGGCACAGTAATCAAAGCAGATAGAGAGCTTTAAAGTACATCTACCTCGATGGAACAAGCAAAAACCACACAGCAAAGCAAAGATAGCCTTTTCAATACAAGGTACTGGAACAAGTAGACAATCATGTATTTTAAAAAATAGACTAGACATAGAACTCACACTTGTCACAGAAAAGTCAAAATGAGTTATAAATCTAAAGATAAATCCATTGTGTATGTGTCTACAAAGGTAGATATAGTTACATATTTGTCCAATTCATAGGATAAACAGGAACTACAAACCTTAATGTAAGCTATAGATTTTGGGTGACCATGATGTGTCAATGCAGGTGCATTGATTGTATCAAATGTGCCATTCTAATAGGATTGTTAATAATGTGGAAGATTGTGTCTACATGATAGGGGACATGTGAAAACTTGGTACTTTGACTCCATTTTTCCATGTGCCTAAAAATTCTCTAGAAAAAGAAACTTTTGTACTCAAAATGTGGTAATGTGCCAAAGTTCTAAATTCTGATTTTTATTAATTATTTTCTATCATCTGTATGCTTTGGGTTAATCAAAAAGATAATAAACATATTTTAAACACCTTAAATTTAATACAGTTATTTTATTTTATACTTTCTTTGTATTAATGAAACAATTAAGGTCATTAATTTGACTCTGAATAAAACTTTGGCAAATCTAAAATCTATTTAAATAAATGAAACAAAAAGCCACGTTTGGATATGTTTAATTAAAGGGTAGAAAGTGAATAAAAGAGACTTGAACACTCTTAATGACTAAAAAGGTGTATGTAATATTAATATATAGAGCTGAGTAATTAAAATATAATGTGAGGTTTATTAAAACATATTTAAAACTTTATTGAAAGGATCATTTCCTGGAAAGATAGAATTTGTCAAACAAACCATGACAAACCAGAGTATGTGATGGGATCATAACAACAAAAAAGGGAAAAAACCAAAGACTTTGCCAAGAATTTATTTCCAATAAGGACTCCAGTTCCAGGCAACTTACAGGCAGAACCTTTCAGATTTTGAAGGAAGAGGTGATTCCCACGCTTTTTTAGTTCTCCCATGAAAAGAGTACAAGGAAGTTTTCCAATTCTTGGTATATAGCATAATTTATACTGAAAACTGAGAACACATACTTCCAAGAAAAACAACAGAGTGATGTGAATATGTATATAGACACAGTAATTACGAAAATTGCCAGAAATAAAATTTAATAATAAGTGAAATAAATAGCTTGTGATGACCCAGTGGGGTTTATGCCAGGAAAGAAGAATGTATATAAGCATTATTTAATCAAAAGGTCAAAGGAGAAAAATCTCATGATCATGAAGTCTAGAAAAGGACATCAGACCGAGCCCAGCAGCTCAAGCCTGTGATTCCATCACGCTGAAGTCTGAGCAGGAGGAGCTCAAGTTTGAGCCCAGCCTGCACAACTCATCAGGACCGTTAAGAGAGAGCTAATATCCTGTTGGTACTTGGAAATGACAGACTTTGAGTATTAGGAAAGTAAGTCTGCACGTGTACTAATCGGAGAGCATCAGCTCTGAGAAGGTAAAGCGAAGGATTGCCTGCAGCTATGGGAAGAAATGCTGTGATGCTACTCACCGTGTTTAACAAAATAGAAGAGTCTGCACTTCCTAGAGGAGCTTGGGGTGCTCAGGACACCCCAACTCCTACCCCACCATCGAGCCATCTGACCATGCCACTCCCTGAGGTGGAAGGCCTCTCGATCCAAGGGAAAGTAGACACTATGGGAGAGAGAGGCTGGCAGAAGGACAGCTAAAGGCAACGGAGGGAGCTGGCAGACAAGCCCGAGATACCAGCATCGTAGACCTCCATTCTTTCCTCATTATGGCTGTCCACTTAAATCTGGATTATGTATCGGAGGCCAATAGAGGGTTGGATTTGAAAAGTGGGATTTCAAAGGCAATTGCAAAACCAATCCAAAATGAAACGACTTTAAAATGCATTCCCTCACCACTCATGCCAATGCAAATGTTAAAAAATAAAAGAATCTAAAATAAAACAACCTGGGTTGGTAGTGTAGCTCAGACGTTAAAGGGCTTCTTGAGCAAGAGCAGGGCCCTGGTTTTGATTCTCCAGCACCACAAAAGCTGGATGTGGTGGCCCATGACTGAAATCCCGGTATTGAGGAGCCGAGGCAGGAGGATTGCTATGTGTTCAAAGTCAGCCGGTGCTACATAGTGAGTTCAGGACCAGTTGAGATTACCAAGCAAGACCCTGTCTCAAAACAATAAATGAAGAAAGAAAAATAAATAAGAGCCCTTTTGTTAAAATATGTGATAGAGTAGAAGCTTTCTTCTTGACAATATCAGCAGCACACATCCTGAAATCAAGCTAAAAAGGGAGAATTAGTTTGACAATCCTTATCTGTCTAAATTATGGTGCGCGTGCATGCGTGTGTGTGTGTGTGTGTGTGCGTGTGTATCTGGGCATATCTTAGTCTTTTTCTGACATGTAGAGACCTTTATTCACAAGTTTGCTATCAGTACATTTAAAATATGACTAATTTTTGAGGAGTGGTTGTCAAGGATGAGAGTTTGGAGTTGGGAAGGACCTCAAACTGCCACAAGGGAACACTGGAGATGACGGAAGTATCCTAATGCTGGGTTGTGGTCGTGGTTGTACAGCTGTGCACATTTACTGACACTGAGCTATACTTCTACCTATAGTTCTAAGATGAACAAATTTTATGACGTGTATATTGTTCCTCAGTACAACTGGTGATGCTTTGAATATGGCTTGTCATGGGAACTCATACAGGAGTTTAATCCCCAAAGTCAGGTGTTACTGGTTTTAAGAGAGTAAAAATTCAACCAGACTATAGAATCCACAGATGGAACCTCTGAGAAATGATATGATTAGATTAGGTCATTTGGGTGTAGCCTCCAATGGTGGAATCCCGGTGACTTTATAGGGAGAGAAAAAGAGGCCACTGATATGCCCAATTCTGCTCCAACAGGAAGCCCTGGCAGGGAAATCCACTCTGTGGCCAGCACCATGGCCATTAGACCCCTGGCCTATTCACACTGAACCGAAACAAACTTCTTTTCTTTATAGAGTGGCCTGTCTCAAGTATTGCATCATATGGACCAAAAAGGTGACAATAGCTTTAAAGAGAATAAGAAAAAAAAGAATTGCTGTCCACAAATCCATGACACTCCTGCGAGCTGTTCACATGCTCTAAGTGAAGATGAAATATTAGTCAATGCTCCTCAGTCTTCCTCCTCAGCCACATAAGATCTTATTTGATAGCACCAGAGCAGAAACTCATTTCTCAACCACATGAGTCAGTGCTCATATTAAAAACTAAAACAATAAATCTTGGCTGGGATGATAGATCTTCTCAGAGACACATTTAACAGGCAATCTTAAAACATCCTCACAGTCTTTTTACATAATCTCACTCTGGAAGAAGACTCAGAAATCTGATAAAGCCAAATTCCAAGTTGCCAGGCTCCAGCTCACCCTTTCTTTCTGGAAGGCACTTTTAGTGTCAAGTTGTCCTTAAGCCCAAATCCTATCACAGACAACAGCACGGCATGCTAAGGTTGGCAGCAACGGCCGAGCTCGGCGCATCTCCCACGGAACATGGCATTCTCAGGTTTTCCAGTACCACAGAACTGACCACTCCTCGTGAATCCATGGCCCTGCCCTCAAGGAGCGCAAGAATGTGAGCAGACCAAAGGGAGGAAAACATTGGTGTCTCACTATTGTATGAAAGAACTAACTCTGCTTCTTACCAAGGCGGTGTTGTCAAGTGAGAAGTTGGGATTTTAAAAGCTCTAAAATATTTGTAGTCAGAAAAGCAGCAAGTGGTAAGTGAAGCCAATTCCACTTTGCTGATGGCTTAAGACCACTCCTAATGATTTTCTGAAGCATAATCCATCTATGAATTAAAGGATTATGGATTCTCTTGTCATTCCACTCAAAAACTATGTGTTATTGCTCCTTACTCTCCTCCACAAGGGTTAAGACTGAGTATTTTGCTTGATAAGTTTAAGGAGCCAGTTAGGCTGCCAGGTGAAGATGGAGTAGATGAAGGACATTGGCAGACTTGTACTCATTCCATTTTATTCTAGATCTTGACCTGGTTGTGTGACCGAAACTGCCAAGCCTCAGTCTTCCCACTGGAAGGTGGGAATAGAGGTAACTTCCTGGAACATTGTGGTGATGTTTAGAGAACGAATCTCAAGACTCTCAGCTCCTGGGTGTCTGCTCAGTCATGACCACTCTACACATTACCACCTCCTAAGCTCAGTTTTAGAGTTTTAGATGAGGTGTTTTCCTGTTAAGAGAGACCGATTTTCACAGCACCCCGAAGTCTGAAAATCCGTGGCGTGGCGGCCTGTGTGAGTTTGCAAGTCCTCGCATTCCCATCAGCCAGTACTCACCTTTCCAAGATGGTTCCCCATCCTTTTGTTTTTGCCAGTTGAGTACAATGCACACCCTCCCATCCTCTCAAGAACCTTCAAGTTTTTTAGATTTATTTTGAAGCGGGTCTTCCCAGGCCCACTTCAAGTGGTTTCCTCTGCACAGTCGCATGAGCTGGCCTAGACTAACAGGAGGCTGGAAGCTCAGAGGAACACGAAGAACTGCTGGAACGCTGAGGCACTCTGTCACTGCTGGGACATAGTACCTGGCACAACTTAAGGGGGAGAAGTTTGCTTTAGCTCTCTGTTCAGAAGTGCCAGTTCTTGTGGCTGGCAATGGCAGAGGGTATCGGTGCAGGAACATTGTTCATCCAGTGTGGCCAGGAAGCAGAGCATAGAGGACAGACCTGGGAAAGAGATACAACCCTCCAGCCACACCCAGCAATCAGCCTCTGCTGCCCCAACCCCAGCTCCTAGCAGCACAGGAAGCCATCGATAGATTAATCCATTTGACCCAGTTAGCCCCTAATCCAGTCACCTTCCAAATTCATGAGGCTCTGGGGAACATCCCAGATCCGATCCACAGCAGGGTGGAAGCCAGCATCTGTCTGTTCCTGCACTCACTCCTTCAATGCACATTTATGGAACAAGCTTCTGCCACTTGTCAGCATTTTTTTTTTTTTTTTCGGTGAGGAAGACACAGCAGGCAAAAATCCTGGATATTTGAAGCTACCTTCTTTTTCTTTTTTGTAGTAATAGGAAATAGATACAGGGCCTTTGCACTGAGCTATTGCTCCAGATCCTTGTCCCCATTTTTTCGGAGACAGACTTGCTCAGTTGTTGAGATGTCCAGGCTGGGCTTTAACTTTCAATCCTCCTGCTTCTGCCTCCCAGAGTGCTAGGATTAAAAGCATGCCCCACCATACCTGGTTGCAGTTACATTTTCTCTCTGCCATTCTGTTACGGGGAAAGAAAGATAAAAGAGAATAGCAGAGAATCTAAAAAGTAAAATGTATAATACGTTCAGTTGTTATGGTCAAGGAGAGAAAAATGAAGCTGGGTAAAGGTGTGAGGAGTGGGGAAGTGGGCATCATAACTGTGGATGGGGGGCAGAGGAGACGATAGTGAAGAAGTGGAGCTTGAGTGGAAAGCCTACAAAGTTGCACTCGAGGCAGAGCTCCACAGGATACAGAGGCGATGAGGATGCTGGTGTGGCTGAAGAGTAGACAGGAGAGATGAGCAGGAAGGCGTGAGCTCTGGGGACCAAGGGGCAGAAGCTATAAGCTGTGGGCCCACTGCTCAGATTTTAGCATTAATTCTGATGACACAGAGGCCACCAGAGAGTTTTGAGCAGAGGGATATGGTCTGATGCACACCTAAGAATTTTCTTGCCATCGGGTATAGAACAAACAGTAGGGGTTGTGAACAATGAACTTAAGGTGGTCTGCAATATGTCATCTTTATGAACCTGGCAGTTCCATTTTTTTCAGAGGCCCCTCACACATCATAGTTGGACTGGCTCTGGAACTGGCTTTCACCAAAGAAGTTACTGAAAGTAGTTCTGTGCTTAGAAAGGCTTGGAAACTTCAGTTTGGGAAACTCTTAAGAACTCCAGGGTTCCACATTGGAAACCGGGCTACTCTGTTGGAGATTCCACATGAACAGGCAAATAGGGAAGATGAGGTTCTGAAATTCATATAAGGAGATAGAGAGACTTAAATGTCCCAGCTGAGTCCAGCCAGACTCAGCCCAGCTGACGTGCTAAGCAGCTGAATATGTGAACGCCATCTTGGATTCTCCATCTTGGGTCTTTGCCTGAGGTAGCCACATGACAGACCAGAGGGGAACCATCAATTGGAGACACTTCTCAGCTCCTCAGAATCATGAAACTCTACCTAATGTGTATGGTTTTCAAACCCCGAGTGTAAGGGAGGTCTGTTCATGGCAGCACACCTGTGGAATGGGGGTGGGGAACTGGCAAGCGCAGAAGCTAGGAAACAGGCCAGAGTCTGCTGTGGGAACCAATACTGCTGACGTGGGTGGCCCAGGCCATGCCTGAAGCACAGAAGATGGCATGAAGTGGTCGGATTCCAAGTGTCTTGAAGGCAGAAAATTTTCGTAGAGATTAGGTGAGAGCTATAAAAATAGAAGAGGTCAGACTGAGTGGAAGACACCCACTGTTGTGAACTGAGGAGCGGAGGTCCCTTAAGGACACTGCCTCAGGGCCCACGTGAAGGCCTGGCCTACTTCAGAAGGCTTCACTCAGTGAGTGGAACTGGGAGATGGACATCTCTCACCACACTGTGAGCTAATCACAAGAAGATGAGAAAGTGGTGGCCAAACCCCACGGGGATTCTCTGAGCCAAGAAGCCCGTTCTAAGCTTTTACAAGGTGTTGGTGGCTTCAGATGCAGACCTGAGGGAGTCTTCAAAGCAGCTAGTCTGAGCTGGCCACCCTCTCACCGTCCGGACCTCCCATCACTGTGGCTTAACAGATCCAGCATCTTGCTAGAAGCTGAATTCCTTTAAGCTGGGCAGGGGGCTGTGTTTCTTTTCTAAACCCCACAAGTGTTGGACAAGAGCATTTGAACACAGTAGGGGTTCAGAAAGCGCTCCTCTGCTGTGCTCGGGGCTACTTCTTCCCAAGGAGCCTGCAAATCCACGGCAGCTCCTCCTCCTAGATCTATGGTGGCTCAGAGACGGAAGTGTTTTTAAGCATGAAAAACCTACCTTCCAAAATGTCCCACTTCCTTGGGAAGCAATACGTTATTTTTTTTTCCCATCTGGCATATGTTAAATAGTTGAGAAAATACAAAGTTCCTGTGAATTTCCTCAAAAAAAAATCTTGACAAGCTTTGCACTATTTTGGACTCTTCTGATTTGTATTATGACATCGAACTGTGGTAAAAAGCAAAATAAAATAACATGAAATAATAAAGGAAAGTAAAACCTGGTTGGGCAGTAGGAAGCATTCCTCACCTGGGTAACAAGTAAGAATATTTATATCAATGAAAGAAATAAACAGGAGGTTGAGAATAAAAACGAAGGAAGATTTTGCTTTTGAAACGCTTAGAATGGAAATTAGCTAATCATATTAAGTTGTATTTAATCAACATTTTAGGAACATTGGCTATATATATATATATATATTTAGATTATAGAATCATGCAGTATCTTAACTCCCTGGAGCCTCTCATTATTTTGGTTCAGGGTTTTTTGTTTGTTTGTTTGTTTGTTTGTTTTGTTTTTCAGTCAAATGAAGAGCCAGAGTCCAGAGAGGCTACACTTTTCCAAAGGCCACACAGCCAGCTGGAAGCAGCCTAAGAGCCAGAATTCACTTTTCCTGACGGTTAGGCCAGCTTTCAGTTTCTTCTCTTGTCTTTCTTCTTCCTCTTTGCGGTACTGGGGGTTGAGCACAGGGCCTCCACTCCGAACTGCCTCCCCAGCCCCTTTTTGTCATTTGTTTGAGACAAAGTCTCACTAAATTGCCGAGCCTGGGCTCCAACTTGCGATTCTCCTGCCCCAGCCTTCCAGAGTGCCGGGGTTACAGGTCTGCGCCACCTGGCACGGAGGCCTCATTTTCTTTCCAGAACACTCCTGGGATCTCTCTAGTACCAAGTCCTCCCAGCTTGGTACTTCATGGCAGAAGCTCCCAAGGAGTAAGGAACAGCCGATGCAGGGGCGTGAGGAGCCAGGCGCAGGACTCGGGGAGAGCCAGGCAGCGCCCTCCCCCCTGGCTCGTGCCTCTGCTCAGCACCCTGATAGAAGCACCCCAGTGCTGGGCTGCAGACAGGTAAGTCTTAACCCGAGCAAGATCACCTGATGAGTGCCTCTGGTCTCTGGGCTCCTTACTAGGAAATCGCTGTAATGACTTGATCAGGTACACAGACTACTCTCATTCTCCTCCTGTCCATACCGTTAGCGCTATGCAGCCTTGGGCAAGTTACCCCACCTCTCTGTTCTTCAGTCCTGTCATCTATAAAATGGAACTAATAAAAGACCTACTGGGCTGGAGGAATGGCTCAGCGGTTAAAGCGCTTGGGCTAAGTCAAGAGCTAAGCACTCGAGTCCAAGGCCCTGAGTCCAAGACCAGCCTGGGGTCCTCCACAGAGAGTTCAGGACCAGCCTGGGCTACAGAATGAGACCCTGTCTAAAAATAAGACAAAACAAACCTACCTACCCCCTTGGGTTGTTGGGATCAGCATTTTTAAGAGATGGGATCATGGCTGGCACATTAAAGAAACACTATTGAGCATCTGACCAATAAACTCCCAAGTAAGTGAAACCTGGGGCTCTTCGTGAAGCGTCTCCTACCCTGCTACCTTTTTCTTAGTCAGACTCACACTCCTGCCGTAGTATTGCGACACTCTTGTGCCACAGGAAGGCTGCCTCCAACTCAGCGAAGAGAGTTCTCTTCTGTGGTGGCACCAGAGCTCCGTGCACATTGAGCGGCGAGTCCCCAGGCCTCCCCTCCTCTGTGGGCTTTAACTTCGAGGCTGGGCCTCCCCAAGGGCCAACCCCTGGCTGGCCAGGGAGGGCACTGCCCCACACGTGCCTTAGCACAGCTGACGGGCACTGGGGCGCCTGTTTTCCATCTCTGAGAAGGTCCTGACCTCCACGCTATGAGGAAATCTGTGCAGGTGTGTGTTTGGATTCCAGCTCCGAATCCTTCCCACGCCACAGTTGCTGGCTTCTTTCTGTTCGATGTTTAGGTAGCATCTGAAACAGCATGAAAATCTGATTATATTTTTCTTCTGGCTCATGCTTGCAATAGAAAATGAAGACATTTTATTTTCTGATCACACCCCCGAACACCCACACATTCCTGAAGGAATAAAACTCCATTCATGAGTTCAGCTAATATACATTAAATGTTTTCCATGTGCCAAGCCCTGTGCCCTTTCACTGGCCTCTGTCTGTCACGCTACTCAGTAGGGTCCCTGCGCAGGAAGCCAGGGGAGGAAACGGAGCACCTTCGAGAAGCTGGAGACTCTTGGTTTTTGTGAAGAACGAGTGATACTGAGCTATGAAGCGGTGATAAGGCCCGGGCGCAGTGGCGCACACCTGTAATCCTCAGGGAGGCTGAGGCAGGAGGAGCACATGTGCAATCCCAGCCTGGGCAACTTAACAATTTAGGAGATTCTGTCTCAAATCAAAACAAGGGGGTGGGACTGGGGTGTAGCTCGGTGTGAAGAAGGTTCAAGGCTTGATCCTCAGTACCCCAAAAGTAAATAAATAAATACTCGCATCCATGCACACATATCTGCGTATAAAGTTGAAAACTAGAAAAATGTTAAAAGAAGGAAACAATAAAAATGACTAAGTTGTGATCTGTCCATGCGCTGACTCTCCATGATGAATATAACACCATGTGTTACAAATATATACTGATTAATAAATAATTATGGGGAAAAGCAGCATATCCCCAACGCTGTGATTCAGGAAGGGTAAAAAATCACGGAGAAGCCAAGAGCACAAGGAATGACTTTAAGAGGAGCCTCTGTCCCAACAACAATATGCGCTTCATAGTTTCAGCATGACATTTGTATGAATGGAAGCAGGCATGAAATCAGCTATTTTAAACCATGAAATCTGTTGATGTGTCATTCCCATAGAGTTCCCCCTTCAGGCAAGACCCTCTGAGTGCAGCTTGAAGGTTCCCCTTGCAGAGAATCAGGTAATTGGCTATTTTCCTCAATGAAGCTGAACGAGGTTTGATTTAAGCCAATCTGGGAGATTGGTTCATCAACTGACTGACGTCGGCCCTTCTCTCCTCCGCTTACGGGTGCACATCTTTTCCTGGGTGTCATACCCAGCTCTTCCTTGGCTCCCATGTACCATAACCCCAAAGAAGTTTCCTTTGTCCTCGGTGACAGCAGGCCACTGTCGGACAGATTATCCAATAAAAACCCAACAACATCAACAACAAAAAAGGACAGGAGTTGGCACTAATGTGCAGAAAAATGGGATCAGGTGTATTATAATTTCCTTTTTAAAATACTTAGAATTCCAGGGGGGGGAATTCAAAAATTTATAACATCCTTAGTTTCTGAAGATGTTTTTTGAATTAAACTGCACAAGAATATTCTGTTGAGATTTTATCATTACCTCTTAGGCAATTAATACTTTCCCAATGTTTAAACCAGAAAACCAGGGACCCAGGCTGACAACATATTTGTTCTGTTTGATCCCAAAGCTACGGATTCATTCCCTACCCAGTATACTCACATCTCTTCATCACGGGGAATGTTTACAATCAGTCAGAATTACATTTTTGAGAGCGCTTTAACAAGGGTGGACCGCCCCGCGCAGAGGTGGTCAGCAGCACAGGCTGCCCTCAGACTGCTGAGATTCAACTTGGTGTGGAGACCTGATGGAACTGGGCCCTGACACGTCGTATCAACAGAATGTTAGGCTATTTTTTAAGGTGGCTTACTAATTTATATTCCTTCCAACAGTATGCTGATGCTCCCTTTTCTCCACATCCTTGACAACACTTGTTATCTTATTTTTATTGATGACCATCGTTCTTATTGTTATGAGGTGATATCTCATTGTTATTTTGATTTGTTTTTCCCTGATGATTAATAATATTAAGTATTTTTCTTTTATATGCCAAGTTTTAGGATACAAAAATCTATGTACAAAAACCAGCAACACTGATATATACTAATAGCTTAATAGTGAGATAAAGAAATCAAGAATGCAATCTTACTGAAGATAGCAAAATATCCGGGAATAAATTTATCCAAAGAGATGAAGCTATACAAATTAATGAAAGGAAATGAAAAGTTAGTTCATGTATTGGCAGAATCTATATAGTGAAAATATCCAAGTTATCAGGTAATCTATAAATTCAATGCTATTCTTATAAAAATATTTACATAGTATCTAATATGTTTCATTGACAAATGAATTTTGTTATCTGTTACTGATGTCTCATAATGCCCTATGAAAATTAAGGTTTTTTAGATTGTCTGTTTCACTAACCGCTTGACGAATAATTAGTACATAAAAGATGCTTGCATGTAAGAACATTCTCTGGAATGTTGTTATTATTACCCCAAGAAATCAGTTGTGGTGCATGTGAGTTAGTTCTTCAATGAATTCAGGTATTTGGAAGTTTTGTTTTAAAGCTGGGCTCAAGACTAAAAGAGTTTTCTGTAATTTATCACAGTCATGTTAGGGAAACCCAAGTGAAAAATAAATTTAGTAAAATCACCAAACACCATAAGTTTCTGAAGATGAATTTCAAATAATTAACTGACATGTGTCTAAGAAGTATGGTGTACAAGTAAGGTGGGACAGAATCTTGCAAAACAGGTGATTGATTTAGTTTCAGATAACCTTAAAAGATCATTGCTGAAGGAAAAGTATGAGACAACTTGAAACGTATGAATGAGCACAGTTTGAGAAAGAGTACACGAAATAGGTGACTCAGTAAATGGACGGGTGGGAACTTCTTCCAGGTATGTAGTGAAGTGACATGTGAATCTGTTTTCAAAACGTCCTTTTAGACATTATTATCAATTTCTCAGTTATTTGTATTGCACATCTCTATTACATTGTGAATAATACACTGATACTAATGCTATTAGTTTCTTGGCCATATATTACATTTCTGCAATCAGCATTATAAATTACTTGGTTAAGGAAACAGGCTTATGACACTTGCAAATAAAATTGGGAGGTTCATAAAACAACAAAATTCATCTTGATGGATGATAGAAAGCAACAAAATTGACTAACATGAAATTTGAGTCATCATATAATGTCTACTTAGACCCTCCCCTCCAAAAAAAAAAAACCAACTCTAGTTATATCAATTAGCTTTCGGTACTATAGCAAATACCTAAGGCAATCACCTTATGAAGAGAAACGGTTCATTTCGGCTCACAGTTTTAGAGGTTGTAGTATATGATTGATTGCATCTATTGTTTTGGGCATTGGCAAGGTGCATATTATAATAGTAATGTGAAGTAGAGCAACGATTTCACCTCATTTCCAAGGAGCGAAGGAGAGAAAGTGGGAGAAAATACTATAGGATAGGGAAATCCCACAATCCTCTGAAGAACAGGCCCCCAAGGACTTAAAGAACTTCAACAAAGCCCAGTCTCTTAAAATGTCCTCCATATTCCTGTAGCACCAATAGGAAGACCAAGCAGGGGACATAGGAATATTTGGGAGCATTTAAGATCCAAACTATGGCTCTAGGTTTTATTTAAAAATAGCGCTAGCATCTTAAGAACCATTTTCTTCCAAAGTCTTCCTATCTTAACTATTTCAGAAGGCTCTGTCCAATCTCTACTTCAGAACTCCCAAATATGAAGAAAGCCCTGTTAGCTTCACAGGACAGCTCAGTTTGCTTTGGAGCTGAAAAGGCTTCAATCATTCTCCCTAAAACGATCCCTAATAAACAAGCAGATCACATTATAAATGTCATTTGTTGACCTGTCAAAGTCACCCTGGCTTCTGATGCTGATGCTCCTCCATGGTTCTCATGCCTACAGTCTGACACCCACAAGTCTGAGCCAGCATAATGTCCTCCTCTTTCACCCATGCCACTCAAACCACAGCAGAGGCAAGTTTCCCCACCAAGTCCTTCATCACCATTTACCTACACCACTGACTACCTCCTCTGGAATTTCTTCACCAGGTGGAAGGGAGCTCACTGGTCCAACTCACTGTTGTCAACAGCTGCCACCGGATCACGTTTGCGTTACATCACAAAGCCCCTGTCATACCGGGACATTCAGGTCTCTCCTTCGCCCCTTGTTCACAACAAATGTCTGAATGCCTCGTTTTAGCAGGAACAAGGGCACATCACCAATTCCACTTCAAACTCCAGTGCAGTCACCCACTTCTGGGCCATTATGCATCTGCATTTGGTCAATTCGTTCTCTGCCCACCGGGGCATCCTGACCTCGGCAGAGCAGCACTGAGGCCTCTCATCAGAACTGGCTTCTGTGTGAGGATTCAGTAAAGACCCCTTTCTTTTCTTTTCCCCTGGGAAATGATCAGTAGGCTGTATTTATTTGTTTATTCTTAAATTTCAAGAGAATTTCATTTAAATGTATGACTGCTAAACAGAATAATGAACCTATGACACAACTGGACCTGTGACTGGAAAATTCCATGTGAATGAAGCTGTACAAAAATTAAGACTATCGATAAAATTGATTAATAATAAAAAGCCTTACAGTGGAGACTCTGCACACATGGTGTGTGTCTTACTACATATTTTTTGGAAAGACAGGTGATTCTAGATCTATTCATCAGGCAGGAGGAAAGGAGACTAGTATCAATTGTTTTACGGTTGTCATGGCAACACAAACACTTGGGACAAAATGTTTTACGTTGCTCTTCAGAAATTGCGAAGGCGCAACGTCAGCAGTCTCCCTGACCTGTATGATTCTACTGCTCTGCAGGAAAAAGAATTTGACATATAGTCCAAAGCTACAGTGAATGTGTACATTTTTAAAAGTTATTCTAATAAAAGACATTGTCACTACCCACCCTCAAAATCCTCCCTGTCACATAGAACACCCTTATCCCATCATTCTTGCCACTTTCTGAATCAGTCTGGAGGTCCTCTTTCATTAGTCTTTTTATGTCTGCCATGATGATCTGTGCTCACTAAACACAGTTACAGCAATTTCTGTCAAGTAAAGATATTATCGTGTGTCCTCATCTACGTTATTCACCAGGTCTAGTACTGGGTGGCTTCTGGCTCGTGCCTAAGGTCAAAATGATTATGAAAGGGAAATGTTTTGAATTGGTTCAGGACATCAAGGCAGCCATGTAAAGGTATTCAGGAAAGAGTTGGGGGTTTGTGTTTTGTTTTCCGAGACAGAGCCTTGCCATGTTGCTGAGATGCCTAACGTGGGCTCAAACTTGCAATTCTCATGCCTCAGGCTTCCAACTTCCTGGCCTTTAAATGATTAATTCGCCCACTTGAGAGCCTTGGAACAAACCCACATGATACAAACCCAAACTCTTCTTCATGGAGTGCATTGCTACATTTCCTTACTTAGGTTCTCAGGGAAAAATGTAAGACTGCCAAAAATCCACAACAAAATGTTTTGTATTTTTGGACTAGGTAAAAATAATATGAAACAAAACAGGTAGATACAGTCTATAGGGGTTGAGATACTAGACAGTACTTCCAGTGTTCCACTCCTCTGAGTTGTCAATCCTACTTCCATGTCCCAGCTTCTGTCTAATCTACTGGAGGAAAAATAGTTACGAAAGCATAGTTCTATGAAGTTTCCTTCGTGGCAATGAAGCCTGCAATGTGTGTATGTGTGAGCACTTGAGCACAGTGGACTTTGGGTGCTAATGATGTCTCCATCCAGATTCACGAATAATGGTTGGTGTACCACTGTGAGGTGGGGGCTAGTAGGGGTTAAGACTGGGCAGAGATAATGTAGAACTCTCTACTGACTTAATTTTGTGTGAATCTAAAACTCATCTAAAAAAAAGAATGAAGTCTATTTGGCTGGGCTTATATCTCGGTGGCTAGAGCACTTGCCTAGAAAGCACAGGACTTTGTGTTCAATTCCCCAGCACCAATAAGCCAGGTGTGGTGGCACATGCCCGTAATCCCAGCACTTGGGAAGCTGAGGCAGGAAGATTGTCATGGGTTTGAGGCCAGCCTGGGTTACATGGAGAGATCAGTCTGAACTACAGAGTGAGACTATGTCTCAAAAAACAAACAAATGAAAGAGGGCTATTTAAAAACCCTTACTTTTCAGAAAAGCATAAATTGTGTCAAAATGTTTACACTTCTCCAAACCGATCAAATTCCTTGTGTATTTTATGGTTTTTGCATTTTATGGTAAATAAATTATAGTTTGAATAAAGAAAAAAGCAATACACGACAGAGAAGAATCTGCAACAGTGTTATTGGAGAAAATTTCCAATTTCTGGTCCCTTAAGAGTGTGTTTAAGGCCATAAAGAAAGCAGCAAACCCCGTGCCTCTCCCTTTCAATAGCAGGACATACTGAGGACAGGTCCTCCTTCTCCCTACAGTTAAGAGTCTTGTTCTGCTTTTATAGAAAGTGACAACGGTGTTACTTCATGCAGGTGTAGATGTGCAGGGATTCTGGGCGCTCATGTATCTTCTTTGAGATGTGATGGCATCATTTATCAAAGGTAGAATCCAGGTGATAATGTGTCAATGCTTTTCTATTTCCAGAAAAAAATAAGACAAATAACATTTTGAGTTTACCTGTGAGAAAACCTTGCTTTCTTCATAAACACACCATTTACACTGCCTTTCTCGTCTACCACATCCAGAGAGGCACTGAGTAAAACAAGTCCCTCAAAGATTATTCTTTTTAATCCCATGAAAAAAGGCAGTTTTGATAATAAAAACAACACTCATGATTATTTTTTAAAATAGAGATGTGGGATTAAATTCATGAGCTGACTCATCTGTTATGCTGTTCCTCCGTCAGCGGTCCCTTAGCCCCACCGTGGGATCCTCGGGAATCTGAGCATACACAGGCCATGCATGTGGCCGGCCCTTGCATGTATGTTGCCTGTCGCCTCTGCCTCGGTCTGGACGTCTCCCTCTCCCACGCGCTGTGTGTGGGCTCCCACTGCCTCAGCAGGCTCCGTGTAGAATGACGGGCATTCTCTCTGCACACGTTAACAAAAGGTCTCTGTTTCCCGACCACAAGGGCCCTCAACCCTCCCGAGCAGGCACTTGGAGAGCATCCAGGGCTGACACTTGACCCTCACTCTTTGGAGGTGAATGGCAGCCGTGCAGTGTCACCTAGCCCTCTGACCCCATTGCCATTTACACTTAATCAGCCCCAGTTCTGATAATGAGTTTGCCGGCAGGAAGGTAGAGGACCACTGTGCCCGTGCTGGCCATGCACATCTTCCCCGACTAAATTAGCCAGATGCTACCACTGCCACAGCCCTTGGTGACCTCCTCAGAGCCGCCGTTCTCTGCAGTGACCCCGGGCCATCATGATGCCCAGAGGTGCCCCAAAGTCTCTGAGACACCTGCTACTTACAGAGGAAGGTCTCACAGGCGTGGCTTGCGTCACTAGGATGTAGACTCAACAGAACCTCCAGAGATAACCTTGGCCTGCCAGTTCTATCTAGGGAGCTGAGATACCAGCAGATGCCCAGTGGAAAACAGCGGCAGCTGCACAGAAATCATAGATCAGAAGTTTACGCAAATACACACTCAAACTCACTACACGAACCCTGACACTGGAGGGTTTGACCTCCAGCCTCAAATGCAAACTAGGTGAGTTGCCTTAAGCCCACTCTACTGCTTTAAAAGACTGGCAAGGTCGCCGCTACTGTTTTTAGTAAGGGTAAGAATTAGGGTCTCTTGTACACAGATGGTAGGAATGCAGTTTGGAGACCACACTTAATATAATAGTTACATGATACTTCCCCCACAGTGAAATGTGCCTATGTTTTGACCCAATTATACAATTTCACTTTGAGAAATCTATCGCAGAGGTGTTTTATTTTTATTTTTTGGTGGTACTGGGGACTAAAACCAGTGCTGTCATGCTCAGCCACACCTCTAGCTCTTTTTCTTTATTTTCAAATTTGAGACAGGTTCTTAATATATTGCCTAGGCTGGGCTCAACCTTGGGATCCTCCAGATGCAGCCTTTCGGCATTCTGGTATTACAGCTATGTGCCACCAGGCCAAGCTCAGAACTCTTATACATGTACCTAAAATGTATATTTCTGTTGTTTGCCACTTTGCAAGAAATGGCCAAATATTTAAAAAGCCAGATATCAATCAACATAAAGCTTCCAAAATAAACGAAGACATATTAGTTAATACTTTGCATTATGGATTGATTAAAAAAAATGACCAAGGTCTCCCATAATTTTTAAAAGCCTAAAAATAATACATTTAGATACTGTGATTCTATTATTTAACAGGAAAACTCAAACAACAAAACTGATGCACTTACAAAGTTACATGCAGAAGACTGAGGACAGAGCTCAGGGCTAGAGTACTTGCAAGTTCCTGGATTCGGTAACCAGTACTACAAATACACATGCACACACGCTCACGCACATTAACTAAAAAGAGGCACAAAACTTGTTTTTAAATGTTAGTTAACTATATTAAATGGAGTAGAATCAGACAATTTGAAGGAAATTTTCAACTTTTATGCAGCATATTATTTTACTGTTTGAATGTGATTGATTCAAATTTTTGCTCATGGACTTATTTCACTAAAGAAAAAATTGAAGTATCTACCCTTATCTCACTTATTTTTAAGAACAGAGGTGGCATAAATGAAAAGACGTAGGTCCAGTGAAAAGCAACAGTCACATCCAATTTCCCATAGACCTGAACGAGTATTGGTGTGTTCTGTGGATCACATACTATAAACAAACTGTAAGTGGATGTTTTTACATCATTAATTTATCTTCTTTCCTATTTTGAAATTTGTAAATATATTTTAAATGACTTGGAAACAGGAAACTTTACTTCTCTTTGATTTTTAAAATACTGAAAATAAGGAAAGGATCCAAAGTGAAGCCGTATTTGAGAAGGGCCTTGAAGGACAAGGTAGCATTTCTTAGTTGAAGAGAAAGGTTTTCTTTCTTTCTTTCTTTCTTTCTTTCTTTCTTTCTTTCTTTCTTTCTCTCTTTCTTTCTTTTTTGAGATAGGGTCTTACTCTGTAGCACAGATTGGCCTAGAAATCACAGCAAACCTCCTGCCTCAGCCTCCTAAGTGCTAGGATTACAGGTGTGCACCACCACTCCCAGCTTATGCGGTGCTGGGGAATTGAAGGCCAGTACTCAGTGATTGCTAAGCAAATACTTTCTAACTGTTGAACTATTTCTCCAGCCCCACGAAGAGACATTTTCACTCCAGGCTAAGGAACTGGCAAGTGGATTAGTAGGTATTTTAGAGACTACCACCATATTTCCTCCTTGTGGGAGGCTGAGAGCTAGTAGGGCTCTAGTTCAGTCACAGCACTTGGTGGGGAGGCAGAGGCCTTATCCCCACTGAGCCTGATCCAACATGGCGTACCTGCTGTGAGCGATAGTCAGTGCACAACAGCTCCTGGTATCAGCCCGATGGAAAAGTGTCTGGGGGTGGGGAGCAAAGGCGATGATGAAAGCGTCCGGAGAGAACCTGAGAGGTGTTCCAGAGATGCCAGCCTTGAGAATGTTTGTCTGTTACACAAAGAGGTTCACTGGACTTTAATATTTCTTGAGAAAGAATCTCGCTCTATAGTCCAGGATGGACCTGACCTTACTGTCTTGTCCAGGCTGGCCTTAAACTCATGGCAATCCTCCTGCTTCAGCCTCCCAAATGCTCAGATTGTAGGTGTGCACCACTACACCCAGCTGCTTTTTATGTGATGCTGGGGAATCAAACCCAGGGCCTTGCACATGCCAGGCAAGCACTTGAACACTGAGCTATGCCCTCAGTTATTTTTTAACTTGCAAGTGTAAACAATAAATCTAACATGTATTTCAGGCTCCTAAACCCTTTTTATTCAGGCCCTAGGTAGAAGCAAGAGGGATAGACTGGGTTTCTGTCTAGTCACTTTCCCTTGGCTGACACACAATATCTGACACCCAGAGTTCAAGTAGAGATATATTTTAGCTCACAGTTTCAGAGGTGTCGGTCCATGCATGGCTGGCCATGGACCCAGTGGTAGAACAGCTGGATGAAGGGCCGTTGCTCATCCTACTGGGGGCAGGAAGTAGAGAGAAAGGAGGAGTTCAGAGGGAGGTGCACCCTTCCAGGTGATGCCCCTGTGACCCGCCCCACCCCTCTCTCCAGGCCCTACCTCCTAACAGTACAAGAAATCTCCAGTGGACAAACCTACTGCTAAGCACAGTGCCCTCATGATCAGATCCCCTTCCAAACACACGAGACTTTAGGGGGACGTTTTAGATTTAAACCATAGCAGCTTCTGAACCCAAGACACTGCTGGTGTTCCCCGTGTTCTTTGATACAATTTTAGGTACTTTATATACAGTGATACCTTCTCATAATATGAGGTTTCTCATAGCTTATAGCTGTACACTGAGAATCAACTTCATCTATTCCATGCATTGAATCCACTTTTCTATTTAAAATGATGTTAATGCAGCTCTCTTTGGCTCTCAGTTTCGGCTGGCCATCTATGTCCCTGAGCTCGCCTTCCATCCTGGGTCCTCTAACATTCCTTTTCTTTTCGATGGATTGCATTGCCAGTGCATCTAGTGAGCAGGCACTTCTAGCACAAAGCTTCAAGAATCTTGATGAAAACATGGTTTGCAAAGTCGTACACTATGACTTCTAGACAGATGCCTGGACATATAATAATGACATATTAGAACATGTTTAGCAGTTGGTTCTCCAAGAAATAACAAATCCCTGGAGTATAGGCCACTTGCCCATGGCTCTATAAGTTACCATCAGTGAGTACAAAGTTGGCAAGAAAAAGGATTCTGGGCTAGGATTAGTCTTCACTAAACATCACTCTGGAAGTTTTCCTTGACATGTAAGTCAGGTTAATAGTTAAGCAAGAAATAATCACCCACTTTAACCTTAGAGAGTCACACTTTCTGCAGATTTTTACTGAGTACCTGCTGAGTCTCAAGTATTATCCAGGGGGTAGGGAAGTGAGGTAGAGCCAGCTTCACATCTTGCCCCGATGGAACTTGTATCCCCCAGAGGGAGATGGTGAAAGTAAGCCAAATAAATAAATAAATTAATTAATTAATAAATTAATAAACAGCTTATGTGTCACTTGGTGGTGAACACAAGGAATAAAAGAATAGCAACAACGGAGAGAATTTGGTAGGAAAAAGCAGGAGCAAAGCATCTGCTTCTTATAAGGAAATCGGGCACGTCCAACAGCAAGGAGGAGACAGAATAATCAAAAAGTCAGGGAGAAACCTTGGGCAAGAACGTCCCAGGCAAAGAGACAGTACGTGCAAAAGGCCTGAGGCAAGACGCATGCTTGACCACATGGGAGAAGGCGTTCGGAGGCCAGTGGAACTCAAGTAAAGTGATTCCAAACCTCCCAATTTGGAAATCCGTCGACATTTCCTCTACAAATTTGTTCTTCATTTCCTTTCGCCTTTCCAACAACATCAAATAAAATGTTTCTACTTAAAAGAGCAGTTGACGTTATTACTTCTCATTCTTCTTAGAAAGGAAATGAAGTATAGAGAGATTAAATCAGAGGCTTAATTACAGATCCAAAATTATGATTGGTCTCCATTTTATATACACTGTAACCAAACCCCCTTGCCAGGCAAGTTCCTGCCGAGCCACTCCTGGGTCTGATAACCACATGTTGGCTGCCCCAAATATTTGTCTTAAATATCTGCAGTCCTCCAGAACAGAAACTCTTCCCCTGAATCTATTACTACATTGTTTTTAAACTTTCTGATGTGGTTTCTGTTTTTTTAAGCCATTTCTTCTGTATTTAAATTATGATATCATTTATTTATTTTTAAATGCATCCAGCAGTTATTGAACACAAGCTATGCTTCAAAAATTGTGCAAGGAACTAAAAATACAGCAATGGACAGACAGCATCTGCCAGCTACCCTCATGGGTATCAAGGCTCAGGACAATAAGCGGACAGAAACGAATACCCAGACGAGCAATTCTAGAAGTCTTACTGTGCGATAAGCATCCTAGAAAGATAATACACATTAGAACAGAAATGTTATTGATGCACGGGAAATTAATGTATGTCAGATGAAAAATGGTTTTAAATGTAAAAAGATCGGGAGATAGCACACGGTGACTTAAATTACACTCCTGGGCAGTCTGCTAGGGCTAAACTTGGTGTTCTAGCCTTTAGCAGGGCGAAGCATTGTCAGTGACGTCACAGAGAAGGAGGAGACAAGCATCCAGTACAGGAGAGAGGCAACCGCTGCGTGGGAGTCAGAGTGGACCACAGGGCTCTGATGCGGGTGGAAGAAGGGCAGCCCCGAAATGCACAGGCGGAGCGCCTCATCTGAGGTCAAGGGTCAGCTTCTCCTACCAGAGGATACTGAGGCTGGCGAGAGGCAGACGTGACCTCTCCAGCCACTGCCCTTTCCGTACTTTGGAATGAGAGGGGATGGTTGTCCTTTACAAGATGTGTGTGAGCCACTTTCTCATTGCTGGGACACCATATCCAACACCCAAAACTTAAGGAGGAGAGCCTTATTTTGGCTCATAGTTTCAGAGGACTCAGTCCACGAATCCAAGGCAGAAAGCACAATGGTACAATAGCCTGATGTTAGAAAAGTGCTCATCCTATCATGGCCAGGAAGTGGAAAGGAAGAGTGGTGCAGGGGTAAGAATCTACCCTTCCAAGCCACGCCCCCAGTGACCGTCCCTCTAAACAGGCCCTGCCTCCCAGCAGCGTAGGAAATCATGTATGTCCCCATTATTCGGTAACCTTCCAAATGCAGGGGACTGAGGGTATATTTCAAATCTAAAAATTGACAGAATGGTAGAGTTATTGAGCTTGGGATAACCAAGACTCGCTTTCCTTTCTAGGATGGTTGGGTACTTTGAGGTCCTTCTCAGTGACCTGACTAGTGACAGTGGCAGTGAGAAGAAGGCTGCCTTGGATGTAAGACCTCTCAGGTCGGGAATCTGGAAGGAGCAGCTTCCGTGCTCAGATCAGAGCTCA